>BLBF01000059.1:12493819-12505603 GCA_015471245.1 Laticauda colubrina | reverse complement strand
AAAGAAAGAAAGAAAGAAAGAAAGAAAGAAAGAAAGAAAGAAAGAAAGAAAAGAAAAGAAAAGAAAAGAAAGATAATAGTGTACAGAAAGGAAAAAGTGATCAATTTAACACTCAACATGTAGGATCCACCCTGGCTGGTTGCTGAAAATATATATAAAAGATTTTGCTGCTCTTTCTTTTCTTTTCTTTCTGCAGCCAGCCAGGGTGGATCTTACGTGTTGAATGTTAAATTTAACTGATCACTTTTTCCTCTCTTTTTTTTTTGTACACTATTATTTTTCTTTTTTGTTATTGTTAGGGTTGAATGTATGTTTATTTTTGTTTCATTTTGTTTGGTTACTATTTTGTATTTTATTTTTAATGATAAAACAATAGTATTAAAAAAAGAATGTGCAAGTCATTCACCTTGATGCATTCATTCTTTATTATTATTATTAACAACAACCTTATTAATTGTTCCCCAGTATATTTGAACCCTTTGCTGTTTTGACAGAAAGCCGGAACTGTTGCAAGGTGTTTATGGCATGGGTTTTAACAGGCCATCCAAGATACAGGAATCTGCATTGCCAATTATGCTTGCTGATCCGTAAGTTGGTTTAAAAGAAATTAGAATGACCTTGCTTGTATTGTAGCTCAGGAAAACCCTATATCAGTGATGAACAACCTTTTCGGCACCAAGTGTCCAAAATGGAATGTATGTGCATGTGCACTGCCAGATCGCTGGAAAACCAAAGACCAGCTGGCCAATGCAGAAATGCCTATTTTTTTGCTGTTTGGGGGCTGTTTCCAGGCCATTTTTTGTGCCAAAAACATCCTGAAAAATGGCCTGAAACAGTCCAGAAAATGGCCTGGAAAACAGCCTGTTTTGAGCCATTTTCAGATTGTTTTCTGGACTGTTTTCAGGCTATTTTTCAGGCCTGAAAACAACCCGAAAACAGCCTGAAAAAGCCCCCCAAACGGCCTTTTTTTTGGCTGTTTTTGGGGCCTTATTCCGGCGCTCCGGTGCCTGTGAAGACCAGCTGGCCAGCGGGCATGTGCATGCCAGAAACCAGAAGAGCAGCTGGCAATGGTGCATATGCCCACTGAGAGGGCTCTGCATGCCACCTTTGGCAGGGATGCCCTAAGTTCTCCATCACAACCCTATATCTTCTATTAGTTGACTTGGATATATGGGAATCTCAGTTTATATGCCTTAAAGCTGAACTTTCTTACTTGGGGTGTCAGAGATGGTAATTGTATAAAAAGAATGCTGAACTGATTGACGGGACTTTGGGGTTCTTATGAGCTAAGACAGGGCTGTCAGACTCTTGACCCGGGGGGTGGATGTGTCATGTGCTGGCCATGCCCATGCCTCATTTAGAGAAGGGGAAAAAAGTCATGATACATCACATGACACTTCCGTGACAATGCAAGTTTGAAAACCCTGAGTTAAGATAAAAGCAAAACAGCTTTTTTGGATGGCGCTGAAGTGATGAAGTATTTTCCCCCCAAAAATATAGAGACTTAAGATACCAGATTTATGTTTGCTTTGCATATGACAATCCTGTTGCAGAAATCTTTTCAGCTTGCTCACCTTATTTAAATGCCATTTCCACTTTATTTTTTGTCCATTTTCTGTTAAAAAAAAGAAATCCTGGAATCATTTTATTCTTTTCCTTTCTCTTGTTAGTTGCTCTCTATTTGCACAAACGCTCATAAAGTAATTTTGTATTTCAGACCTCAAAATCTTATAGCACAAAGTCAGTCAGGGACAGGCAAAACAGCTGCATTTGTTCTGGCTATGTTGAGCAGAACAGACCCAAAGAAGGAATTTCCACAGGTAAATTTGCTCAAACCTTGCTGCTTTCTTCAAGGACAGTTCACCAGTGCTGTTTTGGGAGCGCAGTTTTTAGTCTTAATTCAAGTAAGACTGTTTCCTTGCCTATCCTTTGTCTGAAAAATATGATAGCAAAAGCTTTATAATTTTCCACTCAAGTTTTGATGCCCTTGCTTTTTTGGCACATGTTTACCAGTAATTTAAGAATATAGCTATGTGGGCAGCGATGAAACAATTCACCCAAACACACTATTTTATTGGACCAATTCAGTGCATGCACACATACAGACACCTGATCTCAAACACTTTCCAAAATTGCCTGCTTAAAAATACAATAATGTGTGAGTGAGAAACTGAGGTAATATCTGCCTTTTTAAAAATATGCTCTAGAGTTGTTCATATAGAAACAGCAAAAATCTTTTACAAGTTCAAGTGCATATTTAGCCAATGTGTAACCAGTCAGAAAAATACAGGTAGTCCTTGACTTAACGATCACAGTTGAGCCCAAAATTTTTGTTGCTAAGTGAAACATTTGTTAATATTGCCCCATTTTACGAGCTGAAGGGCCACCATTGTTCAGAGAATCACCACAGTTAAGTGAATAACGTCGTTGTGAAGTGAATCTGGCTTTCCCCCTTGACTTTGCTTGTCAGAAGGTTACAAAAGGTTGCAGTGACCCAGGGACACTGCAACCGTCATACATGTGAGTCAATTACCAAGCATTCGAATTTAGATCATGTGACAATGGAAAATATGGCAATGTATTGTAAGCGTGAAAAATGGTCCTAAGTCACTTTTTTCAGTGCCATTGTAACCGGTCATTAAGTGAACTATTCTAAGTCGAGGACTACATGAGCTTATAACCTGGATTTGAAGTTAGGCAGCCCCTACCCTCCCAGGGTCACATGATTGCAAGCTTGGCAACTGGCCCACATTTAGGCCCTTTTGCTGCAACCTGCGGTCACTTGATCAAGATTTACAACATGTCATAACTTTGAACAATCACTAAATGAACTGTCGTAAGTTGAGAATTTTATTTTTTTGTATTTATTTATCGCTTACAAGATAATAGATATAAGCAGGGATGGGATCCGACCAGTGTAACTATCATTTCGGTGATTTTGCGATTTGCAAACCGATTCTATGTTTGCTGCTCTTCAGTTCTACAGAGCTGGATAGAACCAGTAGAATCCCACCGCTGGGTATAAATATAAACTTGAGTAAGTATATAGGAAATAGGTATGAATAAAAGGGGTCATTAGGACAGGGACAGTAGGCATGATGGTGCATACCCCTTATAGTCCTCTTAGGAATGGGGTGAGGTCAATAGTGGACTTCATGCAACGAGGTGGGGGTTCAGATGTGTGTGTCAACTCATAAAACATTCCTAAGCCTGTTTTAGTAGTTGTCATTAAAATGGGAGGGGGGGGAAAGAGGAAGGAAATCCAGAAGAGCAGTACAGCAGTTTGAAAGTGGAAGTACATTCCAACTCTTATCTTTAAAAGGTTGTAACTAAAATACCAGAGCTTTTGCCCACAAATATATTTAATTGGAGAATGTGAATGATGACACCCAGCCCATGAACATGCTCAATTGGAGAATCTGATTTATGACACACCCAGGGGGGAGCAGGGAAACAGGGTCACAGGGGACTGTAAATTACATATGCCAGAGTTGGCTCCATACAGGGCAGTGCCAGTATGTCACCTCTATTAAACCCTTTGAAAGATTTTGAAGTTTGGCTAGAGAATCATGATTTAATTAGGGAGATTGCTGGAATCCTGACAGCGTCAGGATAGCACTCCTTCCAGTATGAGTCTGTCTGTCTTACAGAAGAGTTGCACCCAAATAACCCACCTTTATGAATGTGCTGCAGTTCAGCTCCTTTTGAAAGGAACATAGGAACAATTGCTAGGTGATAGCGATTTCATAAGAGGTAGATACTTTGCAAGTCATAATTGCTCCACAGTCAAATCAAAATTGAAAATCATCCCAGGAAGTTGAATCAGTGGATGTGAAAACACTCGGTGTTATTGGCATCCCTTGTTGAAAACTACATTTAAAATGTGGCTATGGATAAGTCATCCATTTCTCTTGTCTTGCCTTGAAGTGCCTCTGTCTCTCTCCCACCTTTGAACTGGCTGTTCAAACTGGACGTGTTGTTGAGAAAATGGGAAGATTCTGTGTCAACATAAATGTTAATTATGCTGTTCGAGGCAACAGAGGTAAGGATTTCTTGCATTCTGTATATGCTAGATATTTAACCTGCCTTTCCTCCATCACCTTCTGGAGGTACATCTTCTGCCTCTTCTAGTTTTTGGCCCTAATCCATTGTTTCTCAACCTGGACAACTTTAAGATGTGTGGACTTTAACACCCAGAATTCTGGGAGTTGTGGAATTCTGGGAGTTGTAATCCACGCATCTTAAAGTTGCCAAGATTAAGAAACACTGCCTCCAAATCAATAACCCTCTGAAGTGGGTTGGACTGAAAGGGAATAATTGGTCCAGAGTCACCCAGTGAATTTTCATGATTGAAGATCTACTCGATCCTGGGTCCTCCTCCAATAAAAATCCATCACCCGAATGTTCAGGATCTCTCTCTCTCTACAATGCATTTCCACCTGCTCTTCATTGTGCTAATACTTCTGTACTTATTTTGTAAAACACAATGTTGCCAATCTCCCCCAATGCACACTCATGACAGTACTTCCGCTTCATATAGGGGATTCTTCCACAGTTTTTTTTAAAAAAAAACTCTTGTAGGAATCTTTTCAGTTGCTAAGAACAATATTACAGTTCAATTTTTTATTCTCCTCGATGATTTTTGCTTCAGACCTGGAAATTTTCTGTGCTGTCCATGTTAATTTGTCCAAATATTGGGGGGGGGGGGGTTGTATTGCTGTAATTTACAAATAATGGAGTTGGAAGTGATCTTGGGAGTCTTCTAGTGAATCTAGTACAACCCCCTGCTCAGTTAGGAGACTATTTTCAACAATGGTTGTCCAGCCCCTTCTTAAAAGCCTCCGTTGTTGAAACACCCACAACTTCTGAAGGTGTTTCATTGGTTGAATGAATTGTCAGGAAATTTCTCCTTAGTTCTAGGTTGCTTCTCTCCTTGATTAGTTTCCACCCGTGGCTTCTTGTCCGCCTTCAGTTGCTTTGGAGTTGCTTGACTCCCTTTTCTTTGTGGCAGCCCCTCAAATATTGGAACACTGCTATCATGTCAGCTCTAGTCCTACTTTTCACTAAACTAGACAAACCCAATTTGGTTTTTAGAGTTGTGACGGCCAGCCTTACATTTTAACAAATTTAATTTAATACATTGTGGATAAATAGAGAAAATAATTGTATTTTTTTTTTTACAACCAGAAAATATTAGGAATTACTTTCTTCTATATTAGATTGCAATATGTAGTTATTTGTACTCCACCAAAGCATTTGGTAATGTTGGCTTAACCATACTCTAGAAATGTCACAATGAGCTTCCATTAGATGCAAATATATTTAGAAGAACTTGTCTGTTGCTTTTTGGATAGTATGAGGGCCATGATGTAAACTCATTCTTTTCATACTTCTCTTTGTCCAGAGTAGGTAATACAATGCCCTCCATATATTTCGTACAGTATTACAAGTCCTGTGAGTCTCAGCTGGCAGACCAAGTTGCATCTAATTAGGTGTCCAAAATATCTGGATTAGCACCAAGAGACCTACCTTCATGCCTACCTTTGTGAAAAAGAAGGCACAAAAGTTCAGTATGGCTCTGTTTCTCTTTTGGGGTTCAGTAAGATTAACAATGTTTATTCTCACATTTGTTTTGCCTTCATAGCAATCTTGTAGGGTGCCCGACATTCTCTTCGGTTTCTTCCTTAAATATGAAATTGACCTGGAGACCCTGACAGCTAGAACGATTAGTCAGTGAAATGAGTTGCCTTCAGAAGTTGTCAGTGCTCCAACACTGCAGGTTTTTAAAGAAAAGATTGTCAATCATTTGAAATGTATAGGTTTCCTGCTTGACAATGGGGTTGGACTAGATGACCACCAAGGTTCCTTTCAATCTGTTATTCTGTTGATTGGAGTTCCTAATTATCCATCCTATTCAATTTCATCTTTCCCTCATTCTGAACAAGACAAAAATACAAAAATGCTACTACATGGTCTTATGTTTTTTTTTCATTGCAGCAAATAATGCTTTTTACATGAGTATGTTTTTCTTAGTTCCAAGGGGGACTTCAATAAGAGAACAAATAATCATTGGAACACCAGGGACCTTGCTAGATTGGTGTTTTAAGCTCAAGCTTTTTAATATGAAGAAGATCAGAGTGTATGTGCTGGATGAAGCAGATGTCATGATTGATAAACAGAATTTCTTGGATCAGAGTGTTCGTATCCAGAGGTAAAACATGTTCTTATTTTTGTTTCTGAACAAGAGTTTATTTTCTACTGCTAAACATCCTGAATATTTAACTTTTCCCAAGTTGCCTCAATGCCGTGCATCATCCAAAGACAGTTATAAAAATACAGATGATGTAAATAAAAAAAAACTGTTATGGATTTATATTATTGAGAAAATCATTAAGATTTTTATCTCTGCCAGGGCAAAAGCAGATCTCAGGTTTAAACAAATGCTGCTTCAAATGTGGAATGGAAGAAAAGCATGTATGTGTTGGCACTTTTGCTTACAAGCTTTGCAAGAAGCTGGGTTGATTGACAACTTTTGATGCCTACTGTTTGTCATGGTACTTGCTGCAAAATCACTCAAGTCATTGGTCACTTCAATTGTACAATGCCCCTCTTAAAATTTCTGTACCAGATTTCTTTTCCATGCACTACCTTCCTGTCTCCGATTTGAGAGCTTTCTGGGTTCTTGTCTCTTCTGCCCCCACGGAGTCAATGGACTATTGCTCTGTTTATCCCAGGACCATAAAACTTAGGGGCTTCCTATTGAACCAGCATGGCCCATAAGGAGGGATCATGGGGACTGCAGTCCAAATAGACCTTTGCTCATCTTTGATCTATGAAATTACCACCTCCAAGAGCCGTGATGGTGCAATGGTTAGAATACAATATTACAAGCTAACTCTGCCCACTGCCAGGAGTTCAATCCTGATCAGTTGAAGGTTGACTCAACCTTCCATCCTTCCAAGGTGGGTAAAATGAGGACCCAGATTGTTGGGGGCAATAGGCTGACTCCGTAAACTGCTTAGAGAGGCTGTAAGGCACGATGAAGTGGTATATTTATTTGGAATTTATTTATTTGAACAATTTATATTGCCACCTACACATGGTGACTCAAGGCAGCTTATAGGAAATAAAAATACAATATAAAAGAAGTAAAAAATAATTAAAGATAAAAATAATAAAATAATCTCCCCAACAACAACAACACACACACATACATACCAGTCATTCATTTAATGTGCTCCACCCTGCTCTAGGTTTCCCAGGCCTGCTGGCAAAACCATGTCTTCAGGGCCTTCTGAAAGAGTCTCAGAGCGGGGGCCAGTCTAATTTCCAGAGGGAGGCACCACCGAGAAGGCCCTTCTTCTGGTGTATCTCCTTGGGAATGGGACCTGCGACATTCCTTACTTGCCTACTTTACTGGGTCAGGTGGATATGACCGGCAAGAGACAGTCCCTCAGATGACCTGCTCCTAAGCCAGGAAGAACTTTAAAGGTGACAACCAGCACCTTGAATTGCACCCAGAAGCAAATCGGCAACCAATGCAGCTCCCGCAGGAGAGGTGACACGTGACCCAAGGTCTGCCGAAAACCATACAGGCCACTGCATTTTGCACCAACTCAGCTTCTGCACTAAGTGCTATAAGTCTAAGTCAGAGGTCTTCAAACTTGGCAAGTTTAAGACTTGTGGACTTCAACTCTCAGAATTTCTGAGCTAACATGACTGGAGGAGGAATTCTGGGAGTTGAAGTCCACAAGTCATAAAGTTGCAAAGTTAGAGGACCCCTGGTCTAAGTGCTATTGCTATAATGCTATTAGTTGAATATGTCAATAACAATTCACCATATCCAACTCACTCTAGGACAAGAACCCCACTAATACCAAAGATATAGTGGAATAGAGCCATTGAAGAAAGGATGCGAAAGGAGGGACAGAATGAAATGGGAATGGGCAAAAATCAAAATATTTTATTTATTTATTTTAAAAGTACTTAAAAGATTGAATTGTTAAATTGTCCTGCAGTGAGTTGGCCACGGCGAGTTGTCTCCAACTCTACCCTTCAGGTCTGTGCTGATGAGCAATTTCTGTTGTTAGAAGCACTGAAGATCAGATCTGGAAACCTCATGCATGGAAAAACCACTGGGCTGCAGGCTCTGTGAAACATGTTCCTTCCTTTGTGGGAATCTTGGCCAAGGGCTGATGCAGAAAAGTTTCTTGGGGACTTAATGTCATCTCCTTTGATCCCTGTATGTTGGAATTATTCTTTCTTTAAAAAAATTTCCCCATAGAGCTTTGTCTTCCGATTGCCAGCTGCTTCTCTTCTCCGCAACCTTTGAGCAGCCTGTGCTAAAGTTTGCCCAGCGCATCATCCCTGAGCCCAACATCATTTCCCTCCGCCGAGAGGAGTTGACCCTCAGCAACATCCGGCAGTATTTCTTTGAGTGTGAGAACAAGGAAGACAAATTCAGGGCCCTGTGCAACATCTACGGCAGCATCACCATCGGCCAGGCCATCATTTTCTGCCAGGTGAGGTGCTCTGTGGTTGGCCCTTCCAAGGTGAAAGCCAGTCTAGGAGCCCAAAGAGTCGTGCAGCCCAGTTCTGCTTTAACCATAAAGTCACGGGGATAAAACCTTGCAGGCCTGAAAGTGCTTCCCCCCCGCCCTCCATGGAACCAGGGGGGGGGTTTATCTGAGGTTTTCCAGCAGGGAGGCCCTGACTTACGACCACAACCGATTCCAAAGTTCATGTTGTTAACTGAGAAATTGGTTAAGGAACTTCGCCCCATTTTATGACCTCTGGTAGCAAGTGAGTCACTGCTGTTAAGTTAGTCACGTGGCTGTGAAGTGAATCTGGCTTTCCCCTTGTCGGAAAGTCCCAAAAGGGGATCATGTGACCCTGGTGTCAGGGTTCTAGCAATGTCCCTAATTAAATAATGATTCTCGAGCCAAACTTCAAAAACTTTCAAAGGATTCAAGAGGCGACATGCTGGCACTGCCCTGTATGGAGCCAACTTTGGCATATGTAATTTACAGTCCCCTGTGACCCTGTTTCCCACTCCCCCCTGGGTGTGTCATAAATCAGATTCTCCAATTGAGCACATTCATGGGCTGGGTGTCATCATTCACATTCTCCAATTAAATATACTTGCGGGCAAAAGCTCTGGTATTTTAGTTACAATCTTTTAAAGATAAGAGTTGGAATGTTTGGAATTCTGATTCCAAACTGCTGCACTGCTCTTCCGGATTTCCTTCTTCCCCCCCTTTTTTTATGGCAACTACTAAAACAGGCATAGAAATGTTTGATAAGTTGACACCTGGGACATTGCAACCGTCATACATCTGAGTCAGTTGTCAAGGATCCAAATATGAATCACATGAGCACGGGCTGACATAACAGTCATAAGTGTGACAAATGGTTTTATAAGTCACTTTTTCCAGTGCTGTTGTAACTTCGAAAGGTCACTAAACAAACTAACTGTTGTTAGTCGAGGACTACGTGTGCATATTACAGTTCATTTCCTGACTCAGGTTCCTGTTATCCAAGCATTGTCTTGGTAAGCAGTTTTTCTTCCTGTCCCTCCTTTTCTGCCCGTTACACCTGGCTAGAATTTGGCTAGATTCAGGCATCTTCCTGCAGATACCTCACCACTGAATCTGGGACACACCCAGCAGCTACCAAGCAGCCCATAGCATTTTCAGTCGGTTTATATTGATGTAGAAATGGCATTCTTGTTAACAGTGGCCATGAGAGACCAAAGAAGAAAGAAGAGTGGATGGCTATAGTAAGCTGCTTCCTGGGTTCCATGTTTTTATTTATTGCTTCTCCCCTGGAACTTAATTTCCATCGGGTGGGTTGTAAAGGGATACATTACAGTGTGTCAAAAGCACAGCCGGTGGACTGTTTATTCCCTTTGTGCCACATTCTTGTGTACTATTGACAGACTCGCTACAATGCTAAATGGCTGTATCACGCCCTAAGAAATGATGGCCACCAGGTGTCCCTGCTGATCGGGGAGCTGACGGTTGAACAGCGGGCAGATGTGATCCAGCAGTTCCGTGATGGGAAGTTCAAAGTTCTCATCACAACCAACATCTGCGCCAGAGGTACAGTTCCGGTAGATGAAGCTTTCCCTGAGTTAGGCCTCAGGTCGCCTGCCTAGGTGGAGGTAGGCATCGATAAGAATCCTTTTGTTGCCCTGTAAAATAAATGCCATAAGAAAATATCCTTCAACAGCCGGTAAGGGTCCACCCCACCCTTCCTTGAAGGCAGCTGCCCTCAGTCCCACACTATTCTGACCCAAGCCTTGTTCATATCAAACAAACACAAAGTATGTATAAAAGCAAACCTTTTTAATTTGGCGTTGTGAATTCTGTTCATTCACAGCCAAGAGTCATTCAAAACAAATTGTCCCAGTTAAGAGTCAGTCCTTTCAAGGTTGCAAAAGGCTGCCAAAAACAAAAGACTAATTGCAGATAAATATCCAAAGCCAGAAGTTTCCCAAAACAAACCGGAGGACGAGAACTCTGAGCGTAAAGAACTTCTTTGCTTCCTGCAAAGAAGCCAACCCCAAAGGCTGGCTTTTATCCCTTATGGGGAGGGCCATCACATTCCAGCCTTACTTCCGAGTTGTCCGTGCTGCTGTAGCTGCTCTTTCCTTTGAGAGGTCCTGCACGCACACGCACTGAGCACAGACTCCCCGGGGTCCTCTTCGTCACTGCCGCCAGACTCCACGACCTCTGAAGGCAGCACCGCACTCTCCGATAGTCCTGGCCCCATCCCTGCATCACACACACGCCCCTCATCTGAGTCCTCGCTCTCAGAGACCGCTGCTGTCCACACCTGCTGCAGGTGAACCACAACACAAACAAAAACCAGTAAATAACAAAAACCAATTGGCAAAGGCAGAGAGGAGGCCCAAAGAGAAGGTGCAATTCCACGGGGCAAGGCACAGGCAGAAACACTCGATTCAAGGCTGACATTTTCTAACACTGGGCGGAGAATAAGGCAAAGCAAACAATTGTTCCTGACAAAGACAAACTCTTCCCCATTTCTTCTCCTTAAGTCAACCGACACCAAGTGTTCCTTGTGAGGAGAGGTGGGGTGACCTTGTCCCGAGTAGCCTTGGCTCTCCTTTGAACTTGCCTCCTCTCTACTCTCTGTGCCCTTGGATCAAGTGGGGGAGGCAGCTGTTCTTCATCAGAGTGGATCTGCTGCCTGTCTACAGCTGATCCCTACCTGGGTCTGTGAAGGCAGGCAGCTCTCTGTCCACTCGACCGCCTCCCCCCATGCCTGAGGGGCCTGGGAGAGCATTGTCCTCAGCTCCTGGCCCTTCCAATCCTTCCATGCCATCTCCGTCAGGTGGTCCCAACTCTTCCTCCTTCTCTGAAGCGGGCTCCAAGGAGACCATGACACCCTGTTTTTTGCTATTGCTGTCCAGGCATATGGATCCTTTCTTGTCTATATCTCTCCCCAGGCATTGATGTGATGCAGGTCACCATCGTGGTCAACTTTACCTTGCCTACCACAGTGTTCCAGGACCCTGACTTTGAGGCCTACCTCCACCGCATCGGTCGAACAGGACGGTTTGGAAAGAAGGGACTGGCGTTCAACATGGTGGAAAGGCAGAACTTGCCTCTCCTGCTGGAGATCCAGAATCACTTCAGTGAGTGTGATCAGATCCCTGGGCCAAAACCCCACAAGGGTGGTTGTGGTAATGAGGTAGATAGATAGATAGATAGATAGATAGATAGATAGATAGATAGATAGATAGATAGATAGATAGATAGA
>BLBF01000059.1:12473024-12493809 GCA_015471245.1 Laticauda colubrina | reverse complement strand
AGATAGATAGATAGATAGATAGATAGATAGATAGATAGATAGATAGACAGACAGACAGACAGACAGACAGACAGACAGACAGACAGTCAGTCAGTCAGTCAGTCAGTCAGTCAGTCAGTCAGTCAGAAGCTGCATCGGCTTTTAGTTTGCCCCAGAGCTGTAGGGTAGGAAACTCTGAAGGCTGCTTGGAAGTGCTTGGAAGATCAGAGGCACAAAGAGAAAGAATCACCTCCCTTTAATTTGGCAATAATTATTAATGTCATTCACTTTAAATCAAATGGCCAATTCTCTGAGCAGGTGGTCCTTTCCCAAACCCATCATGGTCTACATCCATGCCCCGTCTGAATTTCTTAGAATGCCTACAGAGGACCCACACCTCATCTATCACAAGGCCCTCACCTGATGTGTTCTACGTCTGACCCATCACAAGACTTATCATGATCCTCACCTGGCCTGATCCAAACCTGACCCATCACAAGCCCCTCACCTGACATGACCCCCCCCATCACCAGGCCCACTGACCACACAAAGCCATCCTAAGCAGAGGAACCACCAACACTGATATCCCCTAAACTCCCCTGAAGATGTTACTTACCTAGCCTGGTAACAAAATGTTTAGAAACCAACCTGCAAGCTCAACTAACGAACCTCCATTCTGAGCCTACAGGGGATAGAGGCGTTCTTGGAAACAGCTTATCTTAGCTACAGGTGGGTTTGTTTTGCAGTTTATTTTAAGCAGAACCAGAAGTGGCATTCAGCAGGTTCTGACCAGTTCTGGAGAACCGGTAGCAGAAATTTTGAGTAGTTTGGAGAACCTGCAAAACCCACCTCTGGCTGGCTCTGCCAACCCCATCTATTTGCTGCCTCCCATTGAATCCCAGCTGATTGGCTGGGTCTTCTTTTGTTGCTCTGCACAGGAGAACGGAGCTGGAAAACAAGTTAGTGGGGTGGGGAGGGAATGGGGATTTTGCAGTAACCTTTCCCCAGGAGTAGGGTAGAAATAGAAATGTTATAGTATCCTTCCCCTGCCATGTCCACCAAGCCACACCATGCCCACCAAACCATGCCCAAAGAACTGGTAGTAAAAAAAATGTGAACACCTCCACTGATAAAAAGAGGGGAGGGAGGAAGGAAGGTTATAATGAAAGGAAGGGAGAGTCTCAGGGAAATCCTGCCTTAGCACTTGGATTTTGCAGTATATCCTTCCCCTGTCATGCCCACCAAGCCAAACCCACCAAGCCACGCCCACAGAACCGGAAGTAAAAAATTGTGAATCCCACCCCTGATCAGAAGGGTGTAAAAATAGAATTTGGAGCCTGGCAGGCAGAAAGGGTAGTGTAGGCAGTGCTGTGTCACAAACCTCAGAAGGTGTACAGTTAGTCCTCATTGATCACAATTGAATCCAAAATTTATGTTGCTCAGTGAGAAATGAGTTGAGTGAGTGTTGCCCTGCTTTACGACTTTTCTTGCCACATTGGATAAGTGAATCACTGCAGTTCTTAAAGCAGTAACATGGTTGTTGAGTAAATCCGGTTTCTGATTGCAAAAGGGGAACCCATGTTCCCAGGACATTGCAACCGTCATAAATGTGAGTCAGCTGTCAAGCATCCGAATGGGAATCATGTGATTATGGTTTGAATGGTCACTAAGCAGACTAAGCAGCCTGTTGTAAGTCGAGGACTACCTGCACCTGCTGCAATTAAGTGGCTTATTGTGCCTTTCCAAAAAAGTCAGCTGCAAATTTATTTATTCTCTTCAGAGATTTTGATCCAGCGCCTTGATCCAGAGGATATGGAAGCGCTAGAAAAAATAGAAGACTGAAGCCTTATAATTTTGTACAAGAGACTTTGCCCACGTCTATTTTGCTTTGTCAAATGAAAAGAAAATTGTTCCTGTATTTTTCTTCTGCAAACTGCTATGGTGGTGCGTAGAATTCTCCACATCATGAGCAGGAAGAGCCCTGAGCTTAACAAACTATTAATCTCAAAAACCCTATTATTCTCTCCCTAGATGCACTGGGCCATTTTTTCCACTGATGGGAGTACAACTATACAATAATTTGGGGTCTTTTTTTCTGAGAAAATGGAGGAACTCAGCGATTCACACAGTAAAGTTGTTTGTGCTTAAAATTCCTTAGTTCCACATGTTCAATATTTCCATCTCACAGTTGGATAGTATTCCACAATGAGTTGCACCAGGATCGTGGGTATCGTCAGATCCAAATGCATATGATATTTGACTTAAAAAGCGCTAAATCTGTACCATTTGAGCTACAGTTTAGGTTGATAAAGTGACTGTTAGAAGAGAGCATAAGAGCAGGTAATTATTCTGCTTGCCTCTAGGAGTCAGTAGCTGCTTGTATTAAAAGTTGAGTTACAGGCGAGTTTGGTTTAAGGAGATTATACATTTTTTTTTTTTTAAATCCCTTTTCACTCCTTTGGATGGCCAATGTCTCTCAATCTTGGGTTCTCCCCCATAAGCCTGGGAATTTGAGGGATCTTAGATGTTCCTAGCACTGCATTTCCATAGCTTTCCACAGTGTGTCAGGATAATGTGTAAGTATAAGCAACAAACTTCACTTCCTAAGTGAAAAATAGGCAAACTCATTGAGTTTTCTCAAACACCACCGTCCAGTAATTGAGCCCTACCTGTTGATGTCTTGTTGAAAGAGACTGGACAACCATTTGACCAAGATGGTACAAGGCAGGGGTCCCCAAGCCCTGGTTCCATGGACTGGGAATGGGACATGGCATGCCAGACACTGATCCACGCAATCAAGTGAAGCCCCATCCTCAGGATGCTGGCAGCACGCGAAATCATGCCACCTCCCGTCCATGGGAAACCCTCTCTCCGCAGAACCGGTCCCTAGTGCTCAAAAGGTTTGGGGCCACTGGTATGAGATCTCTTGATTGGAGCGGGGGGGGGGGGCTTGGACTAGAAAGCACCCCACCCAACCCCCGAAGTCCCGTCCAGCCCTTGATTCTATGTTCTAAATGAGAGCGTAGCAACAAACAGATGCCAGATCACCTGGATGGGAAACCAGAGCCTCCCTGGAGGAACGACTGAACCAGAAAGAGACATGTGGACAGGCCATTGGTCCTTCTTGCTTAGCAGTCAATACAGGTCCTTCGGTAGTCCTCAACTTACAATCATAATTGAGCCCTAAATTTCTGTTGCTGAATGAGACAGTGAAGTGAATTTTACCCCATTTTAGGACCTACCTTGTTAGAAGTTAGCAGCAGAGTTGTTAAGTGAATCTGGCTTCCCCGTTGACTTTAGAAGGTTAAGGTAAAGGTTCCCCTCGTAGATATGTGCTAGTCGTTTTTGGCTCTGGGGGCGCTGCTCATCTCCGTTTCAAAGTCAAAGAGCCAGTGCTGTCCGAAGACGTCTCCGTGGTCATGTGGCCGGCAGGACTAAACGCTGAAAGCGCACATAACGCTGTTACCTTCCCACCAAAGGTGATCCCTGTTTTTCTACTTGCATTTTTTACATGCTTTTGAACTGCCAGGTTGGCAGAAGCTGGGACAAATGGGAGCTCATTCCGTTATGTGGCACTAGGGATTTGAACCGCCAAACTGCTGACCTTTCTGATCGATAAGCACAGTGTCTTAGCCACTAAGCACCGCGTTGGAAGGTTAGAAGGTCGCAAAAGCTGATCACATAACTCCAGGATACGGCAACCATCACAAATATGAGTCAGTTGCCAAACATCTGAACTTTGATCACGTGGCTATGGGAATGCTGCAACAGTTGTGAAAATGGTCATAAGTCTTTTTTTTTTGTGCTGTTGTAACTTCAAATGGTCACTAAATGAATGGTTGCAAGTTGAGGACTACCTTTATTAATTATTTGTAGTTCCCAGATGTCCATGCAGAGATTTTCAGGCTGCATTTGCAGATATTGGCATTGACTTCTCTATGCAAGGCGTTTTGTTTCTCTTCAGGGTTTTCCTTGATCTTGCACTTTGCTTCTTGAAAAAGAAACTTAATTTATAATAAGAAACTTATTATAAAAGGAAATATTCCATGGCCTCTGGGATGATTTCCTGGGGATTTTAGGAAACAGCCAAGATGTTATTTAAATTCTCAAAAATACCTATTTACTCCTTGCATTCTCTCTGCTATTTTAACCCAAGCACCAAATGAAACATGTGGACTCTGGTTGCTAGTGTGTTCTGGTCAGCACTTCAGTTTAAGAAATGTGTGTGTCATACAGCAAAATTAGAAAAGGATTCTTTGAGCCGCCTTTCCCCCCACAAGGACAAAATTGTGTTCCTGCTTGTTTTGAATCACCCGGACGGCAGCACGGGCTATAAAACCGGCAGGAAGCTGAAAGCCTTTCCCCCTCTGTATTTTGTCACTTGGAAAAGGTTCCACTTCAGGCGTTTCAGAAGATAAAGTGATCCTGGTGCTCGAACACACACACAAACACACACACAGAGTTGCCTTTGCTGGATGTGGTGGCCCTTCCTTAGGCGTAGCTGGAGACTTGGATTGCATCATGCAAGTTCTGTTGCAGTGAAGCCGGGGCTGGCATGAAGAAAAAGAACAATTTGAAAGTCTTGCAGAAACAAGTTTGCATAACTCCACACGCACACACACACCCCGGGGAATCAGATCATTGGCACCAGGGCACGCAGTTGATACAGCCAATTGCTTGCTACATTGGTGGCCTGTGAATAAACATGGCACAGGAGGCTGAAAAACACACCCCAGGACATTCTCCCTCCACCACCTCACCCTTTCTTTTTTGCACAGAAAGAATGTTGGGCAAGAAAAGGAAATTCAATCGCTAGAAAAAGTTTGGCATGGTGAGACCCTATCTCCCATGGTGTGAAAAATGGAAGACGTCGTCCAGAAGAAAAAAAGTAGCTTATATGTGAAATATTCTAAACTTTTTGCTTCTGCCAGGCTGCGTTCACCTCCTGTGCCAAAGTCAGGCCTTTGAAGAAGCCACAACTGGTTGAGGTCACACATCTTTTTAAGTCACACACCAAGTGGGGCCGTTGTGCGTCGACCCACCTTCTCCACTCTGGGTTCCAGCTGGGTGGATTTCAGCTTACAGATTTTTCTCAGCCAGGTGTGCCCATTGCTGGGAATTTGGACAGTTCAAATGGGTGTAGTTGGGCACCAACTCACTGCAGCCGTTTCAACTGTCAAGTGTCTCCAAAGGAAGTAAAATAGTCAACATGCCCATGCATTGAAAGGCCCAATCTTTCTTGTATGTATTGCGAAGTGTCCACAAAGTGGTCAAAACAGTCAACATGGTGGCAATCACCACACAAGCAATCCTCCACCCTTGATTGTGACACATGTAAAAAGGGTGGAGTTTTGATTGCAGATCACACGGTGGCCAATGCAATGAGTTTTTTTGACAAACACCCCTTCCTTGCAGATGTGTGGTCCCAGCTGCACATGTAAGCAGTGAGAAACCTAGGTTTATTACTATCCTAGCAGAGCACACCATATGAATTCAAGTGACCTGGTTAAGGGTATGGTTTGAATGGAAGAGGGGCTGGGTGCCAAAAATAAAGAAAAAAGAGTTAAATATCGTGAAGGCAAAATTGATTGTTTCTGAGCCGGTAGATGTTGCGATTCCACTGCTAGCAGCTGCTTTCTTTGTAAGCCACCCAGAATCTCTGAAAGTAAGTTGGGCGGCCATATAAATTTTTCATAAACAAACAAGCAGCACCTGAACATGACCTGATGGTGGTGATCATCTATTTAATATTTGCATTTATTTGTTTAAATAAAGCCTTTTCATCTTGCTAATCAGCCACAAAAGACACCCAATGCATCTTGCAGAACTGAGCACCCAGTTGATTCCAGCTTATCCCAGCTTTAGAAGGGTGTGACGTCACTGGGATAGCAGAGCTAACTGGGGGTGGAACGGGCCAACTCGCCACGGCCAACTCATTGTGGGACAATTTAACAATTCTATTTAATTATGTAAAATAAATTATTTTAACTTTTGGCATTCACATTTCATTCTGACCCTCTCTTTGCATCCTTTCTTAAATGATGCTATTCCACTATTTAATATTAGTGTAACTCTTCTCCTGCAACGAGTTGGCTGTGGTGAGATGGCCCTGGCAAGTTGTCATAGATCCAGCGAGGTTTGTCTCACACAACATGGCAGGAAGCAAGCTGAGACTTTTAGGGATATGACCAGCTGGACATGACCAGTTTCTTCCCAGCTGGAATGAAACCAGAATATTGAACTTGAACGAACAGCTGCTAGGGAGAGCGAACAGCTCAGAGATCTCATTCTGCATGGCAAATATTTTGAGTTTGCCTGTTGTACACAAGTTGTGCACCCTTTGTGCTAAACACAGCTGGCTTAGCCATATTTGATTGAACAAACCACAATTAGGTGGGTTGACATAACACTCGCTAAAACAGCTCACCAACAACATAAAGGCTTAGGCACTTTGGGTGAATCTATTCGTCCTCAAATAGTGTCGTTTTCTGTAGCTAAGCACAATATCCAGAAGTACGTCTAGTTTAATGAAAAGAAGGACCAGGGGAGACATGATAGCAGTGTTCCAATATCTTAGGGGCTGCCACAAAGAAGAGGGAGTCAAGCGATTCTCCAAAGCACCTGAAGGCAGGACAAGAAGCAACGGGTGGAAACTAATCAAAGAGAGAAGCAACTTCGAACTAAAGAGAAATTTCCTGACATTTAGAACAATCAATCAATGGAACAAAATTCCTCCAGACGTTGTGAATGCTCCAACACTGAAAGTTTTTAAGAAGAAATTGGACAACCATTTGTCTGAAGTGGTGTCGGGTTTCCTGCCTAAGCAAGAGATGGGACTAGAAGACCTCCAAGGTCCCTTCCAACTCTATTATTCTATTCTGTTCTATTCTATTCTATATTATTCTATACTATTCTATTTTCTATTCCATTCCATTCTATTCCATTCCATTCTATTCTATTCTATTCTATTCTATTCTATTCCTATATGTCTCTCCCCTGAAATCAAGCAATGGGCCCAGTTTTAAATACTACTTAAAAGATATTGCAAAGAGATGCTCAAAAACTCACCCTCTTTAAGTCATGCTTAAGCTCTTCCTGCAACTTCCCTTTACTTCTGCATCTCCCTTCCTTTCCTCCCACCCCCACCGTCCCCTGTTATATTACTTGAACAATTCCTGCCTTTATATTGCCAGTATCATTTCCATAACTGGTCTGTGTCATATATAGCTAATCAGCAGGCCTGCGGCAGAGCAGGAACAATAAATTGTTTTTTTTTTTAAAAAATAATCAATAAAGTGAGTGGAGAACATTGGAACCAGCTGTAGGGTCAAGTCTGCAATTCCAGCTGGAATGGACAAGATATTGCTAAGCTTGTCCCGGATGCGCGTTTGCTTTGGATGATGGAATGAGCAGCAGGACAGCCAAGAGACTTATTAATACATGAGGAAGTATCAGATACAGATCTTGCTGCTATAACCTGACAAAGTGGCTTCAGGTAAGGCGATCCCTCAGGGCCTATCTCACCTTTCCAAAACCATCTGCATCAGTGGTGGGATTCAAAAATGTTTCGTTCTGGTTCTGTGGGCGTAGCTTGGTGGGTGTTGCATGGCTTGGTGGGCGTGGTGGTAGCATAATGGGCATGGCTTGGTGGTGTGGCAGGGAAGGTTACTGTAAAATCCCCATTCCTCCTCACTCCTGGGGGAAGGTTATTGAAAAATCCCCATTCCTTCCCCATCCCACTAACCTGCTTTCCAGTTCTGTTCTCCTGTGCAGGGCAACCAAAGAAGAACCCAGCCAATCAGCTGGGACTTGGGAGGCAGAGAATAGATGGGGTTGGTGGGGCCAGAGAGATGGTATTTGCCGGTTTTCCAAACTACTCAAAATTTCCGCTACCGGTTCTCCAGAACTGGTCAGAACCTGCTTAATGCTACCTCCGATCTGCATAAAAAGGGAATATATTCTTTCTAAGGAACATCAAAGTGTAGTTTGGCACCTTAAGAATTAAAACAGTTATTAAGATACATGTCTGTTCCTTGCATAATCATCTGTAGTCACTCTTTCTTGATCTTTGTCTTGCTTTAACATTGTCTGAATTTGACGTTGTCCTCCAGATGGTGGGAAGGCAGAAGTAGAAGTTGAGGAGCCAGAAGCTATAAACTTCCTACTCATTTTAAACAATTCGGGACCTTCAGGTTCTTGTAAACCCTAATCCAATTATGGAATAGCCAATTATAATCCAAAATGAAAAATAAAAATGGTAGAGAGAAAAACCCAATAATAATAAAAAGAAAAAAAAATATTCAGGTTCTTCTGAACCTTAATCCAATCAATAATTAGGTAGAAAGGAAGGGAAAAAATAAAAAGGTTTAAAAAGAGCAAAAAAAAATTGAAAAAATAAAAATAATTCTTCAGGTTCTTCAACACCTTAATCCAATTGAGAATTCTCAAATAAAAAAAAGTATAAAAGTGGACCAAAAAAAAGATAAAAAAACAAAAAATCCCAAAGAAGAAAGGGGAAAAAGAAAAAAAAAGAAAATTTTGAGGCTTTCCCTTTAAAATATTAAGCCAAGATGGAAATATATAGGTTTTAAAAAGAAAAAATGAACAGTACAGCTGGTAAGGGGTGGTGGTGGTAGCACAACTTAAAAAAAAATTAAAAAGACACACTGCATTTTATTTAGTTATCCAAGGCTCTTGTCATAACTCTCTCCAAGCTTCAAAGCCAAGTTTCAATTGTTGATAGAAATCCAGAAGAACACTTGCAATAACACTCTCCCGTGCTCTTCCCTCAATCTTATCATGTAGCAATGTCCTTGAAAAAGAATTTCAAACCTTTCTTTCTCAGCTTTCTCAGCTTTGTCTAAAATATTTTCAAGCCTCTAGTTGGCAGTGTTACAAAGTTTCTTTACTCTCACTCTCACCCTCCTTTCCCAGACAAAATGTAATAAAAATTAAAAAGAATAAAAAAGAAGTATATAAAAATAACCAAAGGGAGCCTCTAACCTAAAATATTACAAAGTCAAAAAAGAAAAAAAGATATAAATAGAGAAAAAACCAGTCCAGTTAGCAAGTGCAAATCATGATAAAAGTCCAACCATAAGAAAAAAAAAACCAAAAAGCAAAGCCTTACTTTGACACTTCTGCTTAAAAACCGCCGCTTATTCAGTTCTGTCAAAACTTACAGATTCTTTTCTTCCCCTTAGGGTGTCCTTTAAGGTCCTTTTAAGTCTTAGAATAATAAAAGAAAAATTCTCACCAAGCCGACAACACTTTCTCTTTCAGCCTCTTCCGTTCGGAGCTGTCCCAACTTCAGCAGCTTTGATGGCTGCTTCTCTGCTGCTGGCAAAAGGGCTTCTCCTGGATCAACCAGGGACTTTGCGATATCCCTGGGATCTACAGGACGTGCCCTTCACTATCACTGTCTCTTTGGGATGGTTTAGGTCCGTTTGGACCATCCAGGGGCAAAGATATCGGCTACAATCTCAGACCTCCAAGATTGCATGCAGTATCGCCGCAATGCAAGGAATCCAAGACCTTAAAATAAAATCAGATACCATTGAAAAGAGCATAGAAAATATTGAGCAAAGAGCAGAGAATATTGAACAAAGAACAGGAAAAGCTGATGAAAAGGTGGAGAATATTCAACAAATGATGGTGAAGTATGATGAGAGATTCCAAAAAATTGAAGAAGAAGAAGATAAAGAGACAAGAAGATTGGAGATATTGATAGCAGATTAACAGTGGTAGAACAAGATAAAAGTGGGATGCTGAAATGGGAGATAGACAGATCAGAATTCTATCTCAGATTTTAAAACATAGAGGAAGTAAAAGGACAAAATCTAGCTGAGATAATGATAGAAATGTTGGCTGAAGCTTTGGAAATAACAGAAGAGAAGATGATGGATGGAGTAGATGAGGTATACCGAATTTTTACAAGATATGCGATGAGAAATAACCTACCAAGAGAAGTTCATATCAGATTTACAAAAAAAGCCATTAAAACACAAATATGTGTTTTATATTGGTAAGAGAGTGGTAAGAGAGAAAACATTGAAATACAAAGGCAAGGAGATTGTGGTTTTAAAACAAATACCGAGAAGAGTGAGAGAGATGAGAAGACAATACCAATTTCTGACTAAAATGCTATTGAAAAAAGAAGTGAATTATAGATGGCTAATCCCAGAAAGGTTAATGTTTACATGGCAAGAACAGAGACATAGAATTGACTCAATCGAGAAAGCAGAATTATTTTATGCAGAATTTTTTGGAAGGAGAGAGGAGGAGGCAGAAAAAGAGATTTCACTAATTGAATTCCAAGATGACCAAATGGAAAAAGAAGAAGGCATAGTAGGTGGACCAGTGGAGATTAAAGAACAACGTGAACCAAGATCTACAAGAGCTGCCAAACCTAATTATAAAACATAATCATGGAAGAGAAAAAACTAATTACAATGAATATAAATGGACTTAATTCAGCTGTTAAAAGAAGAAAATGTTTTCACAAATTAGAGAAACTAAAATTTGATATAATTTGTCTACAAGAAGTACATATTAAAAAACAATATGAACAATTGTTGATACAACCAAAATTAGAGAAAATATTTACTTCTTTGACTCAGTGTAAGAAAAGAGGAGTGATTTTATATATTAAAGAGACCATCTTAGCAAAATTGATTAATACTGATGAAGATGGAAGAGTATTAATGGTGGAAATAATGGACAATAATACGAAAACACTCTTGATTGCAATTTATGCTCTGAATGATAAACAAGAAGTGTTAAATAGAAACGTTAGAGATGAAAAGAGTATAAAAGGAATGAAAATTAAAAAGGAAAAATTTAAATTGCAAGCTTTTGCGGATGACTTGGCTTTTATTTTAGAAGACCCTCTAGAAACAGCACCAAAACTATTGGAAAAGATGGCAAGGTGGCCGGCTTGAAAATAAACAAAGATAAGACAAAGATTTTGACAAAGAATATGCTGCTAAGACAAAAAGAAGAATTGGCAGATGTATTGAAAATTCAAGTCACGAACAAGGTTAAATATTTGGGGATACATTTGACAGCAAGATGTAGTACACTAAAAGTGAACAACTACACTGAACTTAAACAACAGATAGCACTAGATTTAACGAAATGGGAGAACCTACAATTGTCACTATTAGGGAGAATTTCAACAATCAAAATGAATATTTTACCCAGAATTCTATATTTGTTTCAAACAATATCAATTAGGCTTGAAAAGGACTATTTTGAAGATTTAAACAAAATTGTGTTGAAATATGTATGGCATGGTAAGAAAGCGAGAATAAAGCTAAAACTTTTACAAGATGCTAGAATTAGAGGAGGATTTGGTCTGCCTAATTGGGAGTAGTATTACCAAGCTACAAACTTGACACGGCTAAGGAATGGATAACATTAAGAAATACTAGATTGTTGCCATTAGAAGGACATGATTTGTTGTTGAGGTGGCATTCCTTTTTATGGTATAAGGGAATTAAAATACAGGGTTATTTTAGAAGACATCATATACGGGAGTCTCTTCTTTTCTTTTTTTTATTATTAATATTATTTATTATTAATATAATATTATTATAATATTATTATTATTATTATTATTTTATTATTATGTAAAATGTTTTTAGGATAGATTTGGGAGGACTATATGAATTGTTATAAAATAAACTAAGTAAAGTATCGCTATCTTGCAAAGTATGAATGAACAAAATTATAGTTAAATGATTGATTAATAATAATACTAGGATATTCAATTTTTGATTGATAATATGAGTTATTATGTTATGTAACTGTAATTGAGACTATGTAATCGAAGCACAAAAAATCTGTAAACCAACCGACACACTGCTTGTATATTTATGGAAGAAAGTTGGATGTTTTTATGTTTTGTTTGTTTTTTGTTTGTTTTTAAAAATCAATAAAACTTAACAAAAAAAAGATACATGTCTGTTATTACTATAACCTTGTTGCTTGTATCTTTATGATTTCTATTGTTTTATGTAGTTTCCTAGTATAGTTTTGATTGCTTATTCTGTATCCTATGACTATCACTAAGTATTGTATCTTATAATTCTTGATGAATGTATTTTTTTAATGTACACTGAGAGCTTATGCAGCCAAGAGTGTGTCCAATCACACTTGGACACATTCCTTGTGTGTCCAATCACACTTGGCCAATAAAGAATTAAAGATAAGGGAGCTCAAGAAGACAAATAAAGAAGAAAAATAATGTACAGGGATAATGACCTGATTGGCCACCAGCAGAGAGAGAGAGGGAGGGAGGGGGAAAGGGAGAGAGTGGGGGGAGGGGAGGGGAGTGAGGAGAAAGAGAGAGGAGAGAGAAAGGAAAAGAGAGAGATGAAGGGAGGGGAGAGAGAGAAAGAAAGGGGGAGGAGAAGGAGGGAGAGAGAGAGAGAGAGAGATGCTTTGTGAATGACAGCTCATGCAAATTAACTCAGGCAGAGCAATATATCCAGGTTACCTCTCTCTCCCCATTCTCATCTGTAGGAGAACATTTGAGACCCAACTCCTATTTCAATGTCAGGATGATTTGATTCCTGAAGGTGATATCCCTTTTATGTCTGCATTTTAATTTATGTCCCTGGACTTCATGATATTTTGTCCTTTTATCTTCTGAGAAACCTTTAAGGCTTCAGTGGATGGCAAAGAAGCTCCCCATGCTTTTAAATGCCCTTGTGATTTCAATCAAGGGGGTGGATTTCCCTCTAAACTGTTTTCACACTGAGCTCTTGTGTCAGTCCTGGTCTTCTATTGACTCCAAGTACCTAAATAACACCTGTGCTCTGCAAATGATATTTTAATGTTTTAATATATTGGATGGAGGCTTTGCTTTCTATTACAAACTAAGCAAGCAGATTAAGACAGTCAAAAAGGAGAGGAGAACAAGCTGTTAGGAAAAAAGCTGGGTTCCAAATTCCTAGGTATTATTTACCCAAAAGAGTGAAGAAAGAAAGCATGTCATCACTGCAAATCTGCCTTGGCATGGCCCTCTTCTTACCGCAGACTTTCTATCTGTTCAATCGCACTGAAGTTCCCACTGAAGACAAGACAACCATTAGTCTCCAGACACACTGACAGACGTACCTTTAGGGGAACCAACGGCTGCGGTACAGCTGGCTTGTATTGCCTTCTTTAACTTAATTAATTCCTTGCCTATCGATCAGCTGAGAACCGCTGTCATTATTTCTCATAGACATTGACGGTGCTTGCAAGCCCAACCAGAAACTCTACCATCTTGATTGACAGAAAGGCAAATTATCTCCTCTTTTTTTGCCAATTAATTCTGCTAGTTATGAGCCTCTTCTCCCTTTGGATTCATTCCAGTTAAATAGATATAATTAACAACTGTTGATTTGGGAAGCAGAGGAAGAATGCTTCGACAGGCTCGATTACAGTCTGGTGTGCGGCAAGGTGGTGACAGAACTCAACAGGAATTTCTTTCCCTATGAATTTCAAACAGAAGTTATTAGTAATAATTAAAAATCACAGATTTTTTTTTTCCAAAGAGAAAGAAGAATGCTGAATCCTTGTATTGTATCCTGCACAAAGATACAGTTTCCTTTGTTGGGCAATATAATCACCTACGTGTTCATTTGGAAATACTGTGATGAGCATTTTATAAAAGTACCAGCCCTGCAATTTCAGCCTCCTTCAGAAACCACAAACACCCAGGTAGTCTTCATTTCTAAGGAACAGTTTGGGGATACAAAGAAAGTCCTTGTTATTGTCCTGCCCCTGTTGGGATCTGATTCTGAGGGGGAGGTTGACCAGCTGACAGGGAGTGGGAGTGTGGCTCCTGTGGCTGTGGAAAAAACTGGGGAAGGGCACAGGCTGGCTGGGCATTCAGAGGAAGACCCAGGGCCACCCCCTCTTCACCCTTGGACATGCAGGGAGGAACGGAGAAGGGAACAACGTGAGTTACATGGGTTACAGGGGAGAAAAGGGCCTTGATTCCCTTAATTAGCTGCAGCTGAGAAAACAGGATAAAAAGGGTGTTTGTGCACAGCTCCTTGCTGGAAGCAAAGCATGAATTATTTTGGTTTGTCAAGTCTTATCTGGGTTCTGGCATTCTCCCAACTGTATGTGTTTCATTATCTTTTAAAGTTTGCAATTCCTTATCCTGCCCTGTCTTGTTAATTGTTGCAGCGTGGTTTGTGTTGGTTTTTATTTATAATGTACATGTATTTTGGGTTTGGACTGAATTTCTTCCCTTTAAAAACTGTTCTTGGGAGAGTTTTTTCTCCAGCTGATGATAACTGGATATTGGGGGCCAAGTTGGAGGTATTAAAGGGACTTTACCTACTTTTGTGACTTTTGTGCCACACCGCTTTGGGTCATCACAGTTACATATCTGGCCTGATTGATGGGATTCTTGACTATGTCCTACAGGGCAGTTAAAATCTATATCAAGGATGTCAAACTCAAGGCCCGGGGGCCAGATCTGGCCCATGGGGTGCTTAGATCTGGCCCACAGGGCTGCCCTGGAAACCCCAAAGGACCAGCCCATGGTGCCTCTGCCAGTGAAAACGGAGCTCCATTTTTGCTGTCAGGGGTTGCAAGAGGCCGTCATTGCCAAAAATAGCACTCAGGAGCCCATTTTTGCTGGCAGAATGCTTGAGCCACCACAAACATGAGTGATGTCAAGCTGGCCACACCCACACTAGCTCCCCAAGGTCAAACACAACCCTGATGTGGCCCTCAAATGAAATCGAGTTTGACACCCCTGATCTATATCTGCATTGCTACAGCAGAGTAGACTCCTTGATGTGCTGAACGTGTGTGTGTGTGTGTGTGTGTGTAGGTAGCTGTGTCAACTTCTGTGACGCTAAAGGTGCCTATTGTTCTCGTCTGAGTGAGTTCTGCTGTCAGCAAACCAAGAGAAGATTTATAATGTGTGTATCTGTGTTTCTGAAGCTGGAATTCCCAGCCTAAAATGTAATTCCTATCTTGAATGAATTCTTGATAGCTATTTTGTGTAATTGAAAGGAAAAGAAAGGAATAAATACTAAGGCAGCTTTGGTTATAAACCAGTAAGGTCATTGTGGTTTAGTTCAAAAACATTTGGCAATCTTAAACTGAATGACTTGTTCAAATTAATCCAAGTCTATGTTTTCTTAAGCCAAGGTTTTACTCCCTGCAAGTCCTGAATTCACCACAAGAAATGGGCTTTGGCCCTATTGGAGTGTGGATGAAATGTGCCACAGAACATGTGACTCCTGACAGACAGAATGTCTGCACCTCGTGCTACATCTTTGGGTAGCTTTGGTTTTTCCTCAGGGGGTTCAGCTCACCTCTTGTATCTGAACATCTCTTGACTCTGAAATTCTCGGTGAAGAGTTACCTTGCTGCCTTTCCTGCTTTGTGGAATCAAGCATCATAGAGTTTAAAAGCTGGGGTGTAACTCTTAAGACTGCAGTGACAGGTTATTCTGTGTAAAGCCCAATATGCAAAGTTTGAAGATTTGTTCCAGGACATTACAGATGTGTTCATTCAACTCTGGTTCCAATTAGACCAAGAGCTTGTCTGTGGTTGATATCAGATTCCCCAAGTGGCTTCCTTCCAGATATGTTCACATGGCTGTATTCTTGCTAGGCATGATGTAAGATGTAGTCTCACCCATCCAGAGGTCATCAGACTGGGGACAGTCCACCAGCAAAGGATGACCTTGACAAGGACCTTCTGCCATCTGGGGCACCTTGGATTATCTTGGGTGGAGAAAAGACAATTTCATCACAATTGTCCCAATGTGGAGCAAATCCTGTTGATTAGATGATCAAGCTAACTAAGCTAAGCTGGAGGTTGACTCTCCTTTTTGTCCAAGCTGTCTCGCCAGACTCACGGGAAAAGCAATGGCAGCTCCCAGCTGTTTTTCCAGCTGTGGCGTGAGAAAGCAAAAGCCTGAGGGAACCTCCTGTAAGACACTGGAGTTACTGTCTAGCTTAGCTGTTGCTTCACCAGGATAAGATCCTTGAGAGGTAGATTCACGCTTTGCTCTGTATTCCTCAGGATTATTATTTAATTGGGGTGGGGGGAATGTTAAGGCAATAAGCAATTAATTTTAATTAAAATATTGGTTGTTTGGAAGGGGGGCTGATGTGTAAATGCTGGAGATGAAGAATTTGCAGGTAATTTTGTATTGTTTGCTTTGGCTTCTGCTCCCTATGTGAGTACAGCTAATTGTCATTATTTAGTTGTTGTTACTATGGGAACAGTGGAGGGTTTCAGGCTGCCAGATCTCCCCAACAAGCTCAAACAAGGGAGCTTTGAGAGAGTAATTCTTTCCCTCTTTGCTTGCCAAGGAAACCTGAGGCATGTTGTAGTGGGAGGCTGTCCAGGCTTCTCTCCTTGAGAGCTCACCCTTCTTCTTGATGGAACTGAGGAATTACAAATGCCAGGAAGGGGATTAAAAATAGCTCTCCAGGCAGGCGAAAGGGGAACATAAATCTGCCCTACTTTAATTGCAGATGGGATACTCATTTTAGGATATGGCTTAACCAACTTTCCTCAAACTGGTAACCTTTAGACGAATGGGACCACAAGTCCTGCTATTCTGAAGCCAAATGTAGCCTCTGATTATGAGAATGGCTAATCTAACTGATTTTCCAGCTCCTCTGTGTTGCAAAACATACTTTTGCTGTCATGCTTTTTAAAAAGCGGGATAAGATGCACAATGGACCAATATAGGCTGGAACAGCATTTGTAGAGTTGATTGATCAAAGTTTTTTTCTGCAGGTGTGCAAGTGCTTCTCCCTCAAATGAAAACTTCTTCCACATATTTGTTCTGGTTAGCGAAACTAATAACATGCACCGTGACAATATAGATTAGGCACATGGAATGGAGAGGTGGGACTGTCACTAAGCAAATAAGTCAGAACTAAAAGCAGTTGCATCATCTTCTGGGAGAAGTTAGGACTGAAAGAAACATAAAGCAGACCCCTGGCATTAAAGCCCCCTCAGTTAATCCTCACCAGTAACTTTTGGACGGATGTCCTTATTGTTAGCCAGAAGCTTAAAGGGAGAGGATACTCTTCTGATGCTAGATAATTGGCTGTGTAAAATACTGCTTGATTCCCTGGGTGGTACTTATGAAAACAGCCATCTATTTAGGACCAAGAATTATAGGGCTGGAAGGATCTTGGAGGTCTTCTAGTCCAACTCCCTGCTTAAGCAGAAGACCTCTACCTTCCAAACAAATGGCCGTTCAATTTCTCCTTGAAAACTTCCAGTGATGGAACACCTACGACTTCTTTTTAAAAAAATATATATTTTATGTTTACAACTATAAATATCAAACACTGTGCGACTGTTCTGGCATCATTCTGCCATTGATACAAAGATATTACTAATCCATTAACATTCACATTATTAGTCCAATATTCACAATCTAATGTCCTAACTATTTTTGTTCCGACCTTCTCCTCTCTTCTGCAACCATTGATAAAACTTATTTCAAGTATCATAATATTCTGATTCCCCCTTATTTTTCAGTTCTAGAGTTACTCTATCCAGTTCTGCATAAGCCAGTATTTTTCTTATTATCTCTCTTTCTGGTGGTATATTTTCCGTTTTCCAATATTGTACATAGACCATTCTCATCGCTAATAGTATGTGTATTATTAAATATGTTATGCCTTTGCTGTGACCCTCTGTGATTATTTCTAAAAGGAATAGTTCTGGGTTAAATTGGATATGTTCTCCCACCATTTGCTCTATTCATGTCTGAATCTGTTGCCAATATTTCCTTGCTTGATTACATGTCCACCACATGTGGTAGTATGTACCTGGTAAATTCTTACACTTCCAACATTTTGGTAATAAGTTTCTAAACATTTTAGTAAACTTTGCTGGAGGAAGATGCCACCTGCAGAATATTTTGTATAAATTTTCCTTGTACAATGTAGCCAATGTTAATTTCCTATTTCCGCCCCCCCCCCCCCGAGATTTTGCCATCCAGCCAATTCATTGTTATGTCTGAAATTTTTGGCCCATGACACCATTGTCTCTTTAACGTGCTCTTCCTTCAGCTTATAGTCTGATAAGTATTTATATAACAACTTGCTCAATTTATCATCAGTCACTATCAACAGTTTGTCTAATGTTATTAACTGTCTATTAATGCCCCATTTTTTTCACATCCTGTGCATATCTCAACTGTATTTGTAAATATGACCATCACTCCAGTTCTGCTTCTGATGCAATCAATTCTACTGTGGTTTTCAATTCTCCTTTTTCATTTAATATATCTTTATATAACACAACTTTCCCCATATTTATCAAATTTGGGTATATTAGCACTTCTAAGGAAGAGAGCCAGATAGGAGTTTCCATGTAATTCTGATGCTTAATTTTGTTCCACACCATCAAGAGTGCCTGTTTCATGTAGACTACCTACAACTTCTGAAGGCAAGCCATTCCACTGGTTAATTATTGTCGTGTCTCCTTTCTAGTTTGAATCTCTCTTTAATGGTCTTCCATCTGTTGCTTTTTGTCCTGCCTTTGGGTGCATTGGAGAATAAGTTGACCCCTTTCCTCTGTGGCAGCCCCTCGTGTTCTGCAAGACTGCTATCATATCACCCCTGTGATGTGGCTGTGTAATGTGCTGATTGGCTGCAATTGGTGGAAAGAGACAATTTAATAGAAATATAATTGATCAGTGACAATGACATAGCTTTATGAATTCCTAAAGAGACAAATAGGAAAGTGTCTTTGTCTTCATTTCAAGGTAGTCAGCTTGTTACGCCACAGTAATAATATAGATTTTTTGCTTCAATCCAAAATATATTGTTCGTGAATTAGAAATATTCCCACTCTATTTCTGGATTTACACAACCAGGTCTAAAATAGTTGCAGTCTTGAAGTTATTTTTTTCTGTTCAGAGCTTGTGGACAAAACACTGTTTCTGAGACGACAGACAATCAAAAACCTTCCAAGCCAAGTGACAATGTGTGATAGTCTCCATGATGTGCTGGTGACGTATTTTTCTTTCCTTTTTCTTTTCCAAAGGGAAATGACAGCTTTTGGAAAAGCACTCTTCTAAATAGAAAAGAATCTCCAAGAGTTCTAATTAGTATCTGCTTGTTTTAGTAGCAGTAAAGCTTTTGATTTTACTTTTAAAAAATAAAGTATATAAAATACACTTTAGCTATAAAAAAGTATTTTACCTTCTGCTACAGTGGCAATCAAAACATCACCCCAACCAGGGGTGGCATTCAGTAGGTTCTGACCAGTTCTGGAGAACCGTTAGCGGAAATTTTGAGTAGTTTGGAGAACTGGCAAACATCACCTCAGACTGGCCCTGCCAACCCCACCTATTCTTGGCCTCCCACTGAGTCCCAGCTGATCCACTCGGTCTTCTTTGGTTGCCCTGCACAGGAGAATGGAACTGGAAAGCGAGTTAGTAGGGTGGGAAGGGAATGGAGATTTTACAGTAACTTTCCCCTGCCATGCCCACCAAGCCACACCACGCCCTCCAAGCCATGCCCACAGAACTGGTAGTAATTGTTTTTGAATCCCACCACTGACCCCAGCTACATTTAGCAGGTGTCAAAATGGATCATTTTCTTATATCTCAATCTTTCCTCATGCTGCAGTCTGTAGCAGTGGTTCAGGCACACTGCTAGAAGCCAGGAGATTGGGAGTTCTAGTCCTCCTGCCTTAGCCATGAAGCTAGCTGTGTGACCTTCAGCCAGTCCCTCTCTATCATCCCTGAGAAGGAGGCAATGCTAAGTCACTTCCAAAATCTTGCCAAGAAAATTGCAAGGACTTTTTTTCTTTGCAATATATTTTTTATTTTTTGTTAACAAAAAAATCATTGTGCGAACAGCATGGTTCCACAGTGTTTTACATTTTGATACAAATATGACAATATTCCTCTTGTTCAATACAGTTGACAATCCTGTAAAATTTGACATTAATGCATATATTTTGTTAAATTTATCAATCTTGATTATTCAATATTACAATATGTTATTTTGATGTCAATCTCTATATTCCTAACCTGACTCCTTTTACTACCAAATATATATTAATAATCATCTTTGCAGTGTTTACCAAATTATGTAGTTCTAATAACAACTGCAAGGACTTGACCATGCAGTCACCAGGGGTCAACACTGATTTGAAGGCACCAGAAAATCTCTGAACACCATCCATTATTCTTTCATGCTGATAAGTATCCCTCTTTGCCAACTGTTAGTTGGGTGAACAGTGACACCCCTTTGCTTTGGCCTTAAGCATTCAAGGAATATTGTTTCTAACTGCTTAGTTTAGTAACCTTTGTGAGGTGCTACAGAATGTCCTGCTGCCATATATCTGGAGAGTGGGAGGAGATTCTGCCCTGAGTAGCATTTGCCTTCCTTGAAGTCTCCTAAGAAAATCCTCCAAGCCTCCCCTTCTTCCCAACATTTTTCTCCAATCTGTTGACAAGGGCTGAGGAGGAACTTTCCTGACTCACAAAATCCAGCATTTTGTTTTTCTCAACTGCTCCTCCAGTTCTGGCACACTCCACACTAAGTGACTTCATGTCCTATCCACCCTGGTAAAATCATGCCTTCTCTGAGGATAGCAACCAGCATTACAAACAAGAGCATACAAGTGACACAAATTGACAACCCTTACTTGCCACATTTGGGAGAAAAAAAGATGCCTTAAACCAAGGGTCCCCAAACTTGGCAACTTTAAGACTTGTGAACTTCAAAACTCCCCGAATTCTCCCAGAATTCTGTTTTGTTCGGAAAACACACGAGGTAGACCGGGTTCCAACAACAAA
>BLBF01000059.1:12458028-12473014 GCA_015471245.1 Laticauda colubrina | reverse complement strand
ATAGCCCAAGGGGTGTTAGAACCTGTGGACCATGCCAAGTGGGAAACACCTATAGTCACACCGGTCAAACCCAACGGGTCCGTTAGAATCTGTGGTGACTATAAGGCTACCCTGAACCACGCATTACAACCAAGCGCATACCCGGTGCCTGTAGTCCAGCATTTGCTTCACTCCCTGGGAAAAGGAAAAGTTTTTGCTAAACCTGACTTAGCACAAGCCTATCAACAGCTCCCAGTGGACCCAGAAACTGCTGAAGCACAGACTATAGTCACACATAAGGGCGCATTCAAATGTCACCGACTTCAATTTGGAGTGAGTGTGGCCCCAGGCGTTTTCCAGAGTCTAATGGAATGCCTCCTAAATGGCATACAAGGAGTCGTACCATATTTCGACGACATCCTGATCTCAGCCAAAGATGAAACCCAATTAAAAAACAGACTCAAAGAAGTACTAACTAAGTTCAGAGAATCTGGCCTCAAAGTAAAAAGAGAAAAGTGTTGCCTAATTAAGAATAGCGTCGAATTCCTGGGCTATTTAATAGACGGAGAGGGTATACACCCTACAGACAAAAAGATTAAAGCGATTAAAAACGCATCAGAACCAAAAAACAAGACCGAATTACAAGCCTTTTTAGGACTAATTGACTTCTATAATGTATTCCTGCCAAATAAGGCCACTATAGCAGAACCATTGCACCATCTTTTAGACAAAAAAGCAATTTGAACTTGGGGTTACAGAGAAAAGCAAGCCTTCCAAAAAATTAAAAGCTTGCTAACATCCTCAAACGTTCTCATTCAATTTAGCAACACACTGCCCTTAAGAGTGACCTGCGACGCCTCCCCATTCGGAGTAGGTGCCATCCTAAGCCACCAACTACCTGATGGCAGAGAAGCGCCCGTCGCATATTATTCGAGGACTTTATCTAAAACCGAGCAGAATTACAGCCAATTGGACAGAGAGGCACTAGCAATTGTCGCAGGAGTGAAACGTTTCCACGAGTACCTATACGGGCGGACTTTTCAAATTATAACAGACCACAAACCACTAATAGGAATTTTGGCGGGAAACAAACCTACACCAAATATCCTCTCCCCAAGAATGACGAGATGGTCAGAGTTCCTAGCAGCCTACTCATACACTCTGACACACCAACCAGGGAAACAGATTTCACACGCGGACGCTTTAAGCAGAGCACCCTTGCCAGCGACTGAAGAAGACCCGGCACCAGCGATGACAGCACTACAAATAGAGACTTGCCCCGATCTACCCATATCAGCATATGATGTCGCCAGAGCCACCGCAAAAGACTCTTTGACTGCCCGTGTTCTTAACTGGGTAGGTAAAGGCTGGCCAGAAAATCAAAAAACTGAAAACTTTAAACCTTTCTGGACCAGACAAACCGAACTTTCTATTCAAAAAGGTTGTTTACTGTGGGGTGATCGGGTGGTTATTCCTAACAAATTACAACCCAGGGTACTTAGTATGCTACACGAAGGTCACCCGGGGATTGTAAAAATGAAAAGCCTTGCTAGAAGTTATGTCTGGTGGCCGGGTATTGATAGGGACATAGAATACTGGGTAACCTCGTGTAACAAATGTCAAGCAATTAGACCATCCCCACCCAAAGCACCCATTAGAGATTGGGAAATCCCACGGGGCCCCTGGTCACGAATCCACATTGATTTCGCTGGTCCAACTAAAGGACATACCTTTCTGATTGTTGTGGACGCCTATTCTAACTGGTTAGAAGTAAAAATTATGCCATCAACAACAACTGAATTAGTAATAAAACAACTGGACAGCCTTTTTGCCATCCATGGCATTCCGGGCGTCCTCGTGTCCGATAATGGACCACAACTAACCAGCCTACACTTTGAACAATACCTAGCCTCCCTAGGTATTAGACATGCCCTAACCGCGCCGGCCCATCCGGCTGCAAACGGTAGGGCAGAGAGAATGGTCCGATTTACAAAGGAAGGGCTAGAAAAAATGGACACTGGAGATGTACAGCAAAAAATTAACTGATTGCTCACACTCCAGCACATAACACCCAGTACCACAACCAACAAGTCCCCAGCAGAGCTACTCATGGGGAGAAAACTAAGGTCACACCTTGATAGATTGCACCCAGAATTCACGCCAGAACCCCCCCCCCCCTGACTCCTCTACACGGTTTAGAAAATTTGGAATTGGCGATTTAGTCTACGCCAAAAACTTCACTGGGGACCCAGTGTGGCTACCAGGACAAATTACCCAAATAACAGGCCCCAAACCCTACCCGTTAACAGTAGATGATGGCAGGGAATGGAAGCAGCACATAGACCAGCTTTGATCCTGAAATATAGAAAGAACCGCAGACATACAACCATTCGTCGAAAAAACCGATGAATTGCCAACTAAGGTGGGGGGGGAATCTCAAGAATTAAATAAAGAACCGTTAATAAATAAAACCAATGAAACACATGAACAAAAAGAGCAAATAAAAGACTCACTGTTTGGAGAGACTTGCGTGAAGAGCCCATCGGAAGGGGCCAGCCAGGCCAGCTCAACCTGCCCGGAGGAAACGGGAGGGAGCGGCAAAACTGCCAGCCTAAGAGACTCAGGCGGCGGTAAAATGGCTGACTCACCCTTCCAGACGGTTCCAGGGAGAAGAACGGACGACACAGCAGCCTCATCCGAACCGGTCGAAGTCTTCACTGAGAGTGAACCGCGCAAGTCAAGTCGAGTCCGGAAAAGCCCCGCCTACCTGCGAGACAACGTCACCACATAGGACTGAACTAAGGGGGGAGGGGTGTTCTATATGTAAAGTGGGTGACTCCAAATCTGCAAACCTGATTGGTCAAATAAACTAAGCATTGGATTGGTTCACTAGAAACCAATCCAAAGAGCTGCTGAAAGGCGGCAAATTTAAGCAACTGCCATTGGCTGCAAGCAGGCAAGCCAGCCTGTATAAAAGGCTGGCCTCGGCTTCAGCCAAGTGTTCCTATTTACTGACTAGTTAAGAATAAAGTATTTGTTGTTGGAACCCGGTCTACCTCGTGTGTTTTCCGAACAAAACACTCTGGATATCAGATGTTTATAACATTCTCTGCATGCTGGATTGACTGAAAGGTAGTTCTTCTTTTACAACTTTTTAACCACTTCTATTGAACAGAAAGCATTGGAGAGATCCCAAGTGATCTTTCCGATCCATCAGACATTATATTTTCAGGACTTTCACCCTTTTATATCTTTATTTCCACTTTTATTCCTTTATTTCCTCCTTTTCTTTTCTCCACTTCCCTCCCTCTTTCCTCCCTCCCATGCTGCAGCCTATGTTACACTAAAGGATGACATTATGGAAGATGAGCTCTTTTAGATTTGCAATAGTATACCTTTTCAATATTGCTTGCATTGATGATTGTGTTAAATGACAACCCTTCTACTTGTATGCACACACTTTCTGCCTGGGTTGTTGTTGTTTTTTTGAGAAAGCCATCAGTTGTCTAATTCACCACCTGAATCCCGAGGTAGTTCAGTTGTCTAAACCGACCAGATGCGTATTTCAAACTTAATTTGGTCAGCCACTGGAGACTAGAAAATCCACAGAGATAAGTGCATGATATTTCCTTCATGGCTTTAAGGAGCAACACTTATCATTCCATGTTTCCAACCTGGAATTTGAACCGGCTAGTGTGTCATAAATAGATTAGTCTGTCTCTCAATCCATTCCCTGGGTAGAAGGCATTTTTACAAAGTAGCTCAGAGGGCACGATCATCTTATATTTCCAGCACAGCCTGAAGAGATGTATGAAGATTAAAAAAAAAAAACAAATTATTTTTGCAGCCAAGCCTAGAAAAACCCAGTAAATTACTGCCTTTGATTTGTTCCAAAGCTGTTCTGAAATATAAGCCTCTAAATTACTTCTTTGGTTTCATGGCACTTTGCTCTTAGAATTTTTTCACACATAATAAGGATGCTGCTTTTCCTGTCATGGATCATGTGATGGAAGAATGAATAGACATTCAGCTTGGAAGAATCTATACATTTACATCATTCTCATCTCACAGACAGTGGCATTTTAATTACATTACAAGTCCTCATCTATATTGAATGGCGCAGGCTAAGTGGAGAAGGAGGGATGAAATAACAAACCAAGGCTCTGGACTTGAATTATCATGAGCAGACCATAACTCAGAAAGCTAAAGCTTGTGACAAATTTGAAGACAACCAACATTATTTTGGGGGCAAGATGCTGACTCTGTTAACCACTTAGAGAGGGCTGTAAAGCACTGTGAAGCGGTATATAAATCTAAGCGCTATTGCTATTATCATGGGAAAAACTGCATTGCTATGCTCTGAACAAAGATCTTCTACAGCAGAATATTGACATATGCAGCAGAATATTAATTTAAAGAATATATTGACTAATCTTTAACAGATAACAGATAATCAGAGTTGGAACGGACTTTGTAGGTCATCTAGTCCAACCCCCCACCCAAGCAGGAGACCCTACACCATTTCTGACAAATGGCAGTCCAATCTCTTCTTGAAGGTCTCAAGTAATCTCCAAATACATTAGATATTTCTATCTGTAAACTAAATCAGCAGTTAGTTTGCCTTCTCAGGAAGGCCCAAGAAATGTGAGTTGAACTTTTCTTGGCATCATCTTCCCTAAAGTACAAATCCCAAGGTAGAAATAACTATAGTAGTTACCCTGAAATAAAACTGATGTAAATGGATAAGAGGAGACCTGCCTATTCAAGCCTGGATTATCTAACAAAAAGGCATAGTAGTTGGAATGTAGTAATCCCCAACAGCTTTGCAAAGATTGTATTATTAGTATATGGGAATCAGGTCATTGTGTTCATGGGGCTTGAAGATAGCTTGCAGACCATCTAGTTCACCTGGTACAATGCATGATACAACTACAGCATCAACATCTATGGAGATTCATAGTCCTGGTTGTCCCAAAGCTTCTTTTTCAAAAGGCAACTGGACTTCCCTTGTTTTTCCTTGGTTTCCTAAACATCAGTTCTTCAGAACAAAAGAAGCTTCTAAGATGAGAAGCTAAACATTTTCAAGGAAAAACAAAGAAAGTCCAGTTGCCTTTTGAAAAAGCACCTGGTTACAGTATCAATGTCCAACTTTTTGTATTTATCTAGTAAATAAAACTTTATTCCCATCTTCCAAGGCAGCCCATTTCATACCATCAGGAAGCTCCACATCATGTTTAGCTGAAATCTGGTTACCTGCCACTTTGGCTTATTACTGTCACTCATTTAAGGGTTACTGACTCCCTTTTCACCTGGTTGCAATTGTCTGGAAATATTTATTTATCAGTGTTCTTAAAAGATTGGCCTTGCCGATTAATGGCTGGACTTAGTTCTATCAACAGTAGAGTGATAGCATCTTAAAGCCAATCCCTCTGCCAATATCCTTCGTGGGGCATCTATAATTTCAAAGTTTGTTTTCTCAATGGCCTTGTGGTAGGCCATTCCGAGAAAGACCATTGATCGAAGCTTGCCCAGCAAACTGAAATTGGATGAAGAGCTGTTATTCAGCAGGTCCTCCAAGTCTCTACCGGAAAAAAAAATGACTTTTTTGAGCTGTGGTGCTGGAGAAGACTCATGTGTATTTCTTGGACAGAAAACGTGACCTACAGCAACCAAGTTCTGGAATGCAAAACACCAGACATGTCACTAGAAGGTAAAATCATGAAACTGTGTCTCACTAGTTTGGCCATGTCATGCTGGGGAATTCACTGGAGAAATCAATTTTGTTTGGAAGAGTCAGAGGTAAAAAAGGAAAACAGGCTGCCAAAGCACACTGTGGCTGGACACCATCGAAATTGACACCAGCCAGACCATAAAACAACTCAAAGAAATAGAGTGCAAGATTGGTAGATGTGGAAAGATCTGGCCCACAGGATTGTCAAGAGTCGGACTCAACTGAATGGATAACATCAACATTACTGACATCTGCATGCTTCTATGTGCTATTGAAATTGCATTGGCTGCTTTTGGGAAAAGCAAAATTAGCATAAGTGGGATGTGCCAAAACAGCCAAGCTTCCAGACCTTACTATTCCCCTGCCTCCCTTGAGGTTGTCTGTATTTAAATGTATTTCTTGGAAAAGCCACGTAGATTTAGAGTGTGTTGCCAGAGGAGTGTGTATCCTGGAGCAGTTAATCAAAGAAAACAGAACCATCCCATTTCCCAGAAGAAGTTTGTCACTGCTGGAGCTGCCTCTCTGCTCAATAATATGTGCGTGTCTAAAACGTTTTTTTTCTACCTGTTTTGCAAATGCAGAGTTTTTTTCTAAAACATAGGAAGAATGGTTGCAGGAATTGGGTTTGTCTAGTCTAGTGAAAAGAAGGACTAGGGGCAGGGGTGGGATTCTACCAGTTCACACCTATTCACTAGAACTGATTGTTAACATTCTAAGCAGTTTGGAGAACCGGTTGTTAGAAGAAATTACTGGCCTAATCCTGTAAGGAAGGCAGGAAGGAAACATTCTGGTGTTGCTTACAGAAACTGCCTCTCCGTTAACCCTGATTACATTCTTGGCAGGACTAGACTTCCTGTCTCAGGAATGTCTCTGGAGTTTTTTTCCCCTCCTTTGCTGGTACTTTGGTTGTGTGGAGTGACTATTCCAAGTTACAATGGCACTGAAAAAAGTGACTTATGACCTTTTTTCACACTTATGATGGTTGCAGCATACCCTCAGTCATGTGAGACCAGGCGAGGAGATGCGTGCCTCGATGTGAGTGATATTGAGTTGGCCACACCCAGCCAATAACATGACCACCAAGCCATGTCCACCCAGTCACATGTCCACCAAACCACGCCCACCAACTAATCCAAGCCCACAGAACCTTTTGTTTAAAATGTTGAATCCAATATTTGAGGGGCTGCCAGAAAGAAGAAGGGGTCAACCTATTCTGCAAAGAACCCGAAGGCAGGACAAAAAGTAAAGGATAGAAGCTTATCAAAGAGAGATTCAATTTAGAATTAAGGATAAATTTTCTATCAGTGAGAACAATCAACCAGTGGAATGCTTGCCTTCAGAAGTTGTGGATACTCCAACACTGGAGGTTTTTAAGAAGAGACTGGACAGCCACTTATCCAGGGGGCTGGACTAGAAGACCTCCAAGGTTCCTTCCCATTCTGTTATTCTATTTTTTTCTAGGCGAAAAGCTGTATCAGATCTTCAAAAGTGCTGTTTGTTGGCAGGCATGTGATTCTCTAAAATGGGGTGGGGCAGAGGATAAAAACATTAGTTTGGCATCTTGTGACTCTGGATATGTAGAAACAACACAACATGTACTTCTCCAGTGCCTACACTATAGAGATAGTGGAATTATCCTTATTTCAGCATTGTTGAATAAAATATTCAGTGTGCTCAGAGTAATTTTATACTGTCTGCTACTTTCAGACACCAACTCTGCTACAACATACCAAGTTGTTATGTACTGCACAGCAGCACCTAAAATATATCAGAAAGTGACCTGTGCTACAAATCAGTTTTAATGAGTACCAAGAACATTTTCATAGAGTGTTTAGTATAAGATGTATTGTATTATTTGTGTTAGATTTTGCTTCCCATGTTTTTATATCCCTTTATTTATTTTGCCCCTCCTTTTAGATTTTTTTTTAGATTTTTATTTTTACCCTTTTCAGTTTTTTAATGCAATTTTATTTTTTTTTGTTTTTTATTGCTTTTAAATTTCTTCTGCTCCACCTTCCACATGCTGTTGTTTATGATAAAGGTTGATTTGATGTAGTTTGGCATCACTTAAATTGAATTCAAATGGAATTGTGGTGTTATAAATAATCTCCAAGTATGTTTTTAATCTTTCTTCCCCATTCTCCAGCATTCATTTTACAATTTGTTCCTAATTTTTCAAGGACTTGCATCCCTCTCAAAGTACCTGGGCCCCAGGTTATAGACCTCTGTTCTCTTGATGGCAAGAGAAGTTTGCTTTTTTGGCTGCCAGGATAGCTGAAAAGCACAGCAATGTCTTAATAAGGAACTTCAGTAGACAAAGAATGTGGAACAGCACCTAGGCAAACATGTCTATGGCCCTAATTTTCTGGAATTGTAGTCCCAATACATTTGGCAGACAGCTGTCTAGGAAAAAACACCATACATGGTCAGTTGATGTCTAAATCAATTGGCACATTAATAAAGAGTATGGGGTCAACACATCAATCCTTAAGTAACTTTGTAGATGTTTTTTGGTTTTAGAACAAAAAGGAGAGTAATTACGTTGCTGGAAATGTTTCTCCTCTGTTCCTTGGATTGATGTTTATATTCCATCTGAGCACAGAGTGGGTTCTGCTGAAAATAACTGTTTTTAAATAATAAGATATAGTCATACTCTCAGCTCATTAATCAGTGGGTCAAGAGAAGCACCAGAAGAGTATGCTCCCATGGTTTGATGCAAGATTGTTTTCCTAATTATTAGAACCTTCTCTCTTACAACCTGACTGAACAGACATTGTGGAAAAAGTGCCTTGCAGCAGATGACTCTGGTCTTAAGACAATTGAGTGTTGCAACTCCTTGCCATCAAAGAGAAGGACCAATAGTACCACCACTTGTCTTCAAAATGCCAGAGAATGGCTGGGCTTCTTTTTTCCAGACAGATGATCATGCAATTCTTTTAACTTTATATATTCAGAGGTGGTATTCAGCAGGTTCTGACCAGTTCTGGAGAACCGGTAGTGGAAATGTTGAGTAGTTCGGAGAACCGGCAAATATCACCTCTGACTGGCCCCACCTCCATCTATTCTCTGCCTCCTGAGTCCCAGCTGATTGGCTGGTTCTTCTTTGGTTGCCCTGCACAGGAGAACAGAGCTGGAAAGCAGGTTAGTGGGGTGGGGAGCAGTGGTGGGATTCAAAAAAGTTTACTACCTGTTTTATGGGTGTGGCTTGGTGGACGTGGCAGAGGAAGGTTACTGCAAAATCTCCATTCCCTCCCCACCCCACTAACCTGCTTTCCAGCTCCATTCTCCTGTGCAGAGCAACCAAAGAAGACTCAGCCAATCAGCTGGCACTCAATGGGAGGCAGAGAATAGATGGGGGTGGGGCCAGTCAGAAGTGGTATTTGCCGGTTCTTCGAACTACTCAAAATTTCCACTACCAGTTCTCCTGAACTGGTCAGAACCTGCTGAATACCATCTCTGGTGGGGAGGGAATGGGTTTTTGCAGTAACCTTCCTCTTGAATGCCCACAGAACTGGTAGTAAAAATTCTTTGAATCCCACCACTGTATATATACAGTGTTCCCACTGTATATATAGGGAACAATAGGAACAATATGTTCCCACTGTATATATAGGGAATAATGCTCTTGTGATTTATAAAACTCACAGTGCTTTTGTGAGTTATACCCCATCTGTCAAATTATATTTATATTAAACAATTAAAACTCTAACCCTCATAATAATAAACTCACCCATCTTAAATTGATTATGTTGCCATCAAGTCAATGCCAGCTCTTACAGATTTTCTCTGTGTGATGATTTACCTAATTTGGTCTTTTAGGCCTGCAAGACGTTAACAGCACTTTCAGGTAGGTCACATTAGAAACCAAATTTATGAATAATTATACTATTTTTAGTATAGGATTAGAGTAACAGAATCTTGCAAATCTGAACCTGCCTTTTCTGTACAAGAATTAGGGAGGATCTGGTCCAGGGGTATCAAACTCAGTTTCATTGAGGGCCGCATCAGGTTTTGACTTTGGGGGGCTGGAGTGGCCATGGCTGGGGTGGGCAAGGCCAGAGGTGTGGCTAGCCCAATGTCACTTGTTGAGGCTCTGTTTTTGGTTGTGCTGCCTCCAGCAGCTCTCTGTCAGTGAAAACAAAGCCTCCCCAAGCTCTGTTTTTGCTGGCAGAGGGTTGCAGGAGGCTGTTGTGGCCAAAAACGGAGCCTGGTAGGGCTGCATACAGCCTCCTCAAGCTCTGTTTTCTCTGGCAGAGGCACCGTGGGCCAGTCCTTTACTATTTCTGGGGCAGCCCTATGGGCCAGATCTAACCACCCCATGGGCCAAATCTGGCTTGCGGACCTTGAGTTTGATATACCTGATCTAGTCTGAGTCTCAAATTACATTTCTGGTTTGGACTTAAATTTCTGTTATCTAACCATCATTTTGGGTGTGTCTCTTCCTCCTGTTGCTCCAGGTTATTCTCGTAGTCTGTTACATTGGTTCACCTATCTGTGGTGTAACTGAATCCATCCATTTTGCTTCTGGCCATGGTATTTCCTTCTACCTTCCCTAGCATCACGTCTTTGCATGATGTGCCTGAAGTAGGGAAATTTGAATCTATCATTTGTGCCCTTGAATGAGAATCCTGGGTTGATTTGTTCAATGTTCCATTAGATGGTTTTCATGCTTCTCAAAGAGTTTTTTTCCCACACCAAAGTTCAAAAATATCAATACTCTTCCTACTCTGCTTCTTCGAAGACCATCTGTCTTAAATAGATCATGTTTATTACTTGCATATGGACAAAATCCTTGTGCTGCTCAATAAACAGAGACAATCTGGATTTGAAATCTTCATGAAATGTAGCATCGGAGGAGGAAGTCAACTTTGCTTTAAAATTGAGCTGTTTGGGTCTTTCCCCCTCCATTTGGCCATGCAATCAAAGGTTAACAATGGTAAAATCAATACCAATAACTCCTCCCCACCTGTTCCCTGACCTAAAAGGCCTCTAACCTCCAACTCGACCAGTCATGGTTTTCTTCTCACTTGGGATCCCTGAGAGGGAACAGCGGCAGCCAAAGAATCAGTCAGGGCTGGGCGTGTAATGAGAACAAGGAGAAAGCTGATAATCCAGCTTGTGTTTTTCTGTTCTCGCTGTGTGTGGTCTGTACCCTATGTAGTAATAGTATCTGTCCCTTGGGGACTGACGTGCCTACATACTGAAAGAAAGAACTTGTGGAGGCATTGAAATTTGTTTGCCACTCGCAGTAAACAGCAATATACACAATTCATGGTGGAGGCCTTTCTTTTGGTTTTCTCTTCCCTCCTAATTTTCTCCCCCTCGATTTAGATTCTTGGTTGCTTTTGGGGGGATGGAGTTTTTCTTTCTTTGGCCCTAGTGACTTCATTCTATCCCATTTTGTTTTCACTAGGAAAGACAGGAGCATCACTTTGCTGAGGGATCCGCTTTCTAAAGCCTAAGAGGAAGAGCATCTGAGAAGCAGCCGTTGTGTTTGTGAAGCCGTGAGCTCTTGGAGATGGCAGGGATGGGTGACTGGAAATCCTGAGAGAGTAGCAAGCAAACAACTGTACAGTCTCACTTGGAAAACTTTTGCACTTGTGAAATCCAGATGTGAAATGCTGCATGGTCAAAATAAAGGATGACTTGTTAGTTTTGGTGGAAAATAGAATGCTCTTGTAGCAAAATGGCTTCGGGTAGTTTGAGGCACTGTTTGTTGGAGCAACTCAGCCATGGTTTCTCTGCATCAGAGGCTTTCATTCTGTCCATGTTCTAAGCTACCAAGGAGAATACTACCTCTGTCCATCTGCCTGTCTGCCTGTCTATCAGTCTGCCTGTCCATTTATCTGTCCATCTGCCTGTCCATCCATCAGTCTGTCCGTATTTCCAGTATAATTTCTGGTGTTCATAACTATAAATATCCATGCTCTGTACACAAATGTTCTGTACAATATGGGCCTTAGCTGAAGTTTGCCAGGTTTTCACTATTTCCAGAAAATAATATTTTCAGCGCAATGAGAACTAATATGGTCCCAGCAACTATTGATCAGTGAGCCTAAAGTGATAGAAAGATATAAAACCAGATAATAAAGAACATCTTTTTACAAAATTTATGAGGGAATATTTCAAACTGGAATCTGCATTGAAGAATATAGATTATTTAGCAATTGTGAGAATTGTAAGAATTCTTCCATATATCTATTGTCTTCATTGAACACATAAATGTCTTCATTTATTTTGCTTGGATATTAGCTATACTTTTGTATTTGATGTGTGTTCAATATGTGCATATTGGAAATTTAAAAGGTTTCAACCCAGGAAGAGTAAGAGTAACTTTGCAATTGAATATGCCTTCAAAGATGAGCAAAAAAACACTTACTCTTCTGCCATTTGAACAAAAATTGTCCAAAGAAATATAGTTGCAAGAGAGGTTTGCAAACTAGAAGTATGTGGCTTAGACTTTCCTATGGATAATTTAATGCTTTCAGTCCTTATCTTCCACTAGTATGAAACCATGACTTCAAGATGCTCAATCCAAAGGCACTTGACTTGTATTTCCACTGTTTCTCTAAAGAAGCTCTTGCATAATAGATCAAGGAAATGATATTAAGTAAGAATAAATGAATAATTGAACATTAATCGGGGATGATTTGGAGGTAATCCGAGACTAACGAGGGCTGCATATTTTAAGAAGAGACAGAGAGACCTGTCCCCTAGTCACAGAGGTTAGTAAGTCTGCAGAAGAAATAGGAAGTGGGAAGAAGTCCATGGCGTGCCTAGAAGCTGGGCAGATGTGAAACTCTGGAAGGAGCTCATAGGACCTGTCTTCTGGGTTTTGTCCTGTGTCGTGACATGGAGCAATGGATTATGGATTGGCAAAGAATCTACAACTTAACAACTTGCTGAAAATCCTGTATATTTTCCCAGCAGTGGTTTATGGTGAGTAACCCGTTAGCAATCTTATCAGGCCAGCTGCAATGCAAAAAAAAAATGTCTACCTATGAAATAAACAAAATATTTTATTTATTTCTTTTTTGTTTGTGAGTCCCAATGGTGGAATTTTAAAGCCTCAGCCTTACAATAAGGTAATGGGCTTCAATGGAAGACTGTGTACCTTGGATTGTACCTTGGCTGCCTCCTGCTTGTATTTTTTGAATTCTTCTCTCATTGGTCAGTATGACAATGGTGGAGAACATGACAACTATCGCAAAAATTGAGATTCAACCCAAGGTATACAGTTGTAGTACATTAGTCTAAACTGGTGTGTATGTGGTTGTGTGCCTTGCAGAAAGACTTGTAGAAAATCTTTTTATTTATATGTGTAGTGTTGCATAATTATTCTAGTTATTGTGTAACTACGATAGTTATTTATCAAATTTGTAGAGCTGCCCATCTTAAATGGCCCTGGATGCTTTCCATGCCTCTTCCCCGAATTTATGTAACTGTAAAATGTAAATTTCATTAAATATTGCTTAAAATGCAAACAACCTAGTTTGCATTCATCAATACATAAATAACTATGTTTTGGTGTTTGTTTGTTTTTAATATGAATTTTCCTAATAGAGCCATTCTTTTGGAGACAGCCAGTCTGCAATTTAGTCTAATTTCTTTAGACTTTCTTTGTTTCTTTCTTTGCAAATTTCTGAAGGAACAAACAATACTGGAGAACGAACTTTAATGCTGGCATTCACATCTTTGAAAAACCCTGTGAAAACAGAATGCCAAAATTTGCTTTCAAATGAATTTGTAGCAGCTGCAAAGGGGCAGGATTTGTGTGTGCCACCTTTTCCTTTGTCTAAAACAGCCAAACGTTAGCTGCTACCTATGAGTAATCCATCCTAACAGGTGTTATTTTAAGATAAACAGTTGGAAAGGTTTCAGAAAAATGATTAGGACCTCAGCATGAGGAAATTTAACCTTCTAATAGCAGCTTCTCCAGGTTTCCACCTACTCTGCCACATACATACATATACCGATATTTATTCATTTCTTCTTCATTGCTCAGTATGTTCAAAACATTTTTCATTCTTTAGAATTCTGATGGGTGGATGAAAACCAATCATATCCAAATAAAAGAGAACTATACAGTAAGAGCAAAACAGTCAAGTAAAACTTAATATCAACATATGAAAGTTTCATTAGAGGTGCATAAGATCAATTAGATGAGGCGTTAAACTAAGAAAGGCTGGCTGAGAATTGAACACATGTGGAGCAATGTGCTAGACCAGATCAAAGGTTAATATCTTTTGGTCCACAGCCACAAGCCAAATACTTTTGGGAAACCTCTGTTTCCCGGCATACCTGAAGGTTTTCCCTTTTAAAAGTGGCTTAAAAATGAATAATAAAGCTAATCTTGCTTCTCTGCCTTCTCAAGAAATTGGTCTTCAATAGTATATGGATTCTATCAAGCTCTTATCTTCCTAAACTGAATAAGAGGACAGCCAACTGAGCTTTATTCATTAAAAAAAATGCATATTAGTTATTGAAGAGGCCTGAAAGCCTAGCATTAATTGATCAGTTGATTCATTCATCATTCATTCATTCATTCATTCATTCATCCATTCATTCATTCATTCATTCTTCCCCCAGGTCAGCTTCTCCCTTTGGAAGATGCAGAATATGATGAGCAAGTAGTCAAAGGGGTACATAACCGCTCAGTGAGGCTTGCATGTGGTGACATAGTACTACCCCTGGTTGTCTTCTGGAGTTTCACCAAACCTGGCTCCCTCGTTCCCAGAGCTGTGGCCATCAGCAATGGCCTTGAGTCCAACGTGGAGAAGGCCTCTGCCATTCTGGGGGAGATCAATTTGAGGAACAGCACCTTAGAGATTAAGAAACTGCAACAAGCTGCAGAGGGACATTTCATGTGCCAAGCGATGTACAAAGTGGATGGAGATATCAAAGTAGCTTATTTCTACATTGAGCTTCTTGTTTTGGGTAAGTCACATCTTCTGAGGAAATAGGGTATTTCCTCAGAGATGAGATCAGAGTTGATTTCTGGGACTTTCCTTCTGATCTTGCAAACATGAAGAGGGACCTGGCTCAATTTCTTTGTCTCCCCATCATCCTGTCAGACCAAAAGGAACTATTCCTGCTTCTAAATAAAGGCCCACCATTCTAACTAATCCTTTGTTTGCAAAAAGGAAAGTTGCTCTAGATGATATTGGTGGGAGAAAGAAAGAAAGAAAGAAAGAAAGAAAGAAAGAAAGAAAGAAAGAAAGAAAGAAAGAAAGAAAGAAAGAAAGAAAGAAAGAAAGAAAGAAAGAAAGAAAGAAA
>BLBF01000059.1:12361162-12454240 GCA_015471245.1 Laticauda colubrina | reverse complement strand
ACAGGTTACAGGTACTTCTCACCACCATGCAGCATCGCCCACAGACCGTGAGGAGGATCGTGGAAGCTTGCTGCATCCTGCACAATCTCATGCGCACCCGCTACCCAGTCTTGCAGAACAGGCTCGTGGACCTCCAACAAGGCAATGGGGACATGGAGCTTGGGGAATGGAGGCAAGGGCAAAACCTGATAGACACTGAGGATGTGCAAGGCCCCAACAGAGCCTCACGTGAAGGGAAGAAGCAGCGCAACCTCCTGAAACACTGGTGCAACTCCCCAGCTGGAGCAGTGGAGTGACAAGACAGGATGGTAGATGATTAATGGATGCTTCCTTCAGCCTGTCTCATCACACTGATGAGATTGGGCCATGTATGTTGGGTGGGCCTACAATGAACAGGGCATTTAATGAAGAGCTGTGTTTATGTTGACATGTGTGGATCAATGATTACATTAGTATTGATAATAAAGGGCCATAGGTGTGGCACCTGGGAGGGTGGACCATACAGTCCCACTATGCTTGCACTGGAGGTTTATCTATCCCACCATTTCTAAATGTTTCCACCCAGACTTTATAAAAAAAAATAAATGAAGCAAGTGTGTGAAGCAAAGATAAACTTTATTAATAACAAGCTGTAAAAGAAAAATGACCCAAGTCAAGTGTCCAAATAAAGTCTACAGGTAGCCACCCAGTCTCTGGCACTCTTCTTGGTCACTCGGAGGTGTGCCCAGTCTCAGGGGTGAAGGGTCCAGGTGCTGTGGAGGTGGCTGGTGCTGGAGTGCTGGTCTGAAGCCCCACTGGGGTGCCTGGCCCCGAGAGTACAACAGGTGACAGTGTGTTGAGGAAGCTCTTGGACAGCTGGCTCAGCCCTGTGATGTTGAGAGCTCCTTCCTCCATGCCATGGGGTGTCAGCCCCAGTACCGAGGACAGATGTACTGAGGCCAGGCTTGGCTGTGGGGTGGAGGAAGGAGCAGTGTAGTGGGGCTGTCTGGTCTGCACCTGGGTGAGGACTGGCGTGGGTGGCATCTGTGGTGTGGGTGGCATCGGTGGCATCAGTGTTGTGGCTGGCATCAGTGGCATCAGTGGAACCGGTGGCAATGGTGTCATCCGATGACTCTGTGCCTGGACTGGGAAGGGCTGCTGCCTGTGCTGCTGGACCTCCTGGTAGCTGTAGCCCTGGTAGGTGAGGGCCTGTGGAAAGCCTTGGAATGGGAGGGACATCACCTGGGGTGGAGGAGCAGACCTGGACTGGGTGGGAGCAGGTTCCTCTGGGTCTGGAGGGTTGTGAAGCAGCTCGGTGATCTGGTCCTTCACCACCTGGTACTGGGGTTCCGCCATGTCCGTCAGGGTCTGGTTGACATAGGTGAGGAAGGGTTTGCGGTTGGAGAATGAGGAGTCGGTGTTGACCAGCTGAGAGAGGAGATCTATGCTGCTCCAGATGGTGTCCCTGATCTCCAGCAGGACAGTGTGGCTCTGCCCCTCCTGTCTGGCTCTCTGCCTTTCTGTGGAGGTGGAGCTGTGGGTGGATGCAGGTAGGGGTGTGGTGGAATTGCCGTCTCCTTTCTCCCACTGCACCAGGGAGTCCTCCACGCGCTCCGCCATGGTTAAAACAACTGTCCGCGGGTTCTCCGCCGTGGCACGCTCCACAGAAACCTGCCTGGAGACAGGAGCTGACTCTCGGCTGGAAGAGGACTGGCTCTTAGCAGGCTGCCTGAGAGAGAGGGTCGTGAGAGGGGCTGCTGCTGCTCTTTGGTGGTGGATCTCACCCTCCAGGAAGCTGCACCTGGCCATGACATAGGTCTCTCTGTCCGTCAGCTTAACTGTGGCCTGGCCTGATTTCTTGAGATGCAGCTTCCCATACCAGGTGTACATGTGCTTCCACCAGCCGAGGAGCACATCCGATGTGTAGCCCAGGCTCTCCACCTTCTCTCTCCAAGTAGCCTGCTTCCTTTTAGTGTCCCTGTAGAGCCGGTGTCCCTTCCGCCACAGATAGTCATTCTCTCTCAGCCACTCCAGCACCTCATCCTCGTGTTCCACCTTAATGGAGTATTGTCTTCTCTCCCTATCACGCGTGTGCCTCTTCCTCCCTCTGGCAGGGCCATATGGGCCCTCATCAGAGGGGCTTTGAGGTTGTAGGGGCTGCTCCTCCACACCACCAGCAGCAGCAGCAACAGCAGGATCATCATCATCATCATCAGCAGCAGCAGCAGCAGCATCACCAGCAGGATCATAATCATCATCATCAGCAGCAGCACCAGCAGGATCATCATCATCATCAGCAGCAGCAGCAGCAGCAGCACCTGCAGGACCAGGATCAGCAGCAGCAGAGTAAGCACCAGGAGCCCCAGCAGGACCAGGAGCATGAGCAGGACCAGGAGCACGAGCAGGACCAGCAGGACGAGCAGTACAAGCAAGTCCAGGAGCACGAGCAGGACCAGCAGGACGAGGAGCAGCTTCAGCAGAGTAAGCACCAGCAGAAGCACCACCACCAGGAGCAGCATCAGCAGAGTAAGCACCAGCAGAAGCACCACCGCCAGAAGCAGCATCAGCAGAGTAAGCACCAGCAGAAGCACCACCGCCAGGAGCAGCATCATCAGCTCCTCCAGAAGCAGAAGCAGCAGAAGCCCCAGCCGCAGAAGAGCGAGCCTGTGCTACAGAAGCCCCAGCAGAAGCAGAGTGAGGGCCAGGGGGCAGAAGGGTGGCCCTGTCCCTCTTGCCAGGGCTGGCAGCAGATGGCTGAGGCTTTCTCTTCTTCCCCATGGTTGTGGGGTTGCTGGCTGGCAGGGAGGCTGGCAGGGAGGCTGGCAGGCAGGCACCAAGGTTGGCAGGCAGGCAGGCACCAAGGCTGGCAGACAGGAAGGCACCAAGGCTGGCAGACAGCAAGGCTGGCAGACAGGCTGGCAGGCAGGCAGACAGCAAGGCTGGCAGGGAGGCTGGCAGGATGCCAGGCAGCAAGGCAAGCAGCAAGGCTGGCAGAAAGGCTGGCAGGCAGGCATGCAGGCAGGGCAGGCTGGCAAGGCACTCAATGTGTCTGGATGCAGGTCTTTCCTCTGAATGGTGACCTGCTTCCAAGCTGCTTCCCTTTATATCCGCGGGGCTGACGCAATAAATCTCTCCCGCATGCACAGTGAACGCTCTGCATCCGCTAGGCTTCCTCTGGGCATCCGCTAGGCTTCCGCTCTGCATCCGCTAGGCTTCCGCTGGGCATCCGCTAGGCTTCCGCTCTGCATCCGCTTCATCCGCTGTGCATCCACTGTACATCCACTTCATCCGCTCGGTGTCCGCTCTGCATCCGCTGTATCCGTTCCGCATCCGCTTTGCTGAGGTTCCCCGGAAGCCTAGCGGATGTGCCATCTGCTCTCATCTGCTCCCATCCGCTAGGCTTCCGCTCTGCATCTGTTTTCCATCCGCTCTGCGTCCTCCCCCCATCCGTTCCTTTCCGTGTTATCCGCTCTGGTTATGCACATTTTTGCCTCTTTTGAGAGCGGATAACAACGGATGGAACATTTTTCTCGTCCGCTGTGTCCTTTTTACAAACATTTTGCATCCGTTGGGCAGTGTGACAGGGCCTTTAGATTATTAGAGATAAGTACTCCAAGATCCTTGACAGAGTTTGCATCATCAACAAGGTCTTGACTATTCAACCTGTATTTTATTTTCTGAATTTTTTGCCAATATATAGGACAGATAATTTATTTTTTGAGATTTGAAGTTGCCATTTGATTGACCATTCTGATACATAGTCAAGGTCTTTTTGGAGGGTAGTAGTCTTGTCTGTGGTGTTGAATAGCTTTACATCATCAGTGAAGAGAACGTAGTTGCTCTTGATATGATCACAGAGGTCATTTATGTAGAGTATGAAGAGAGTTGGTCCGAGAACACTGCCTTGTGGGACACCTCTGTTGACAGGCACAGTATTTGATAGGACGCTCCCAATTTTGACCATTTGTTGTCTGTTTGACAGGAATGCTTCTATCCAGTTATGTAGTTGTCCAGAGATACCATAAGATTTTAATTTTAGTAGTTCATCATGTACCACTGAATCAAAGGCTTTACAGAAGTCTATGTCGATTGCGTCTATTGCTTTGCTCTGATAGAGTTGTGTAGTCCATATGTTTTTGCAGTGTAAGAGTTGCAGGTTACATTACAGTTTTTTTCCTAAAACCAAATTGTTTATTAGAGAGTAGGTTATTTGTTTCTAAGTGGAGGATGATGGATTGGTTAATAATTGATTCCATAACTTTACAGGTGGCGCAGCATAAGGAGATTGGTCTGTATTTTCAACTAGGCTGGGGTCTCCCTTTTTGAAGATGGGGATGACCGTAGCTTATGACCATTGTTTTGGCAAGGAGCTGGTCCCAAAATATTTTTCAAAGATGATGCTTAGAGGTTTGGCTATGGCAGTGGGTAGCTTTTTTAAGAAGTAGGCACATATTTCATCCGGTCCAGTAGATAGAGATGGTTTTGGATTGAGTAGTGCTTTTTCAACATTGTCTTCTGTAAAATTGATATGTATTAGATCATTGTAGTTGTCTGTGGTTCAACTGGGAAATACTGGGCTTGATCCATTGCTGTTTACAAATACTGAGCCAAAGAATGTGTTAAAGAGGTTGGCTTTCATGGTGTCTTCGTTGCAGTCTTTACCATTAGGTCCTTTCAGGGGTGGGATGGACCTTGAGTTTTTAGTTTGTTGTTTACAAAATTGTAGAAAGTGCTGGTGGAATTGGTGCGTAGAAGGTTTTCTTCTTGTTTAATGTGATAATTGGTGCATTCAGTTTTTATCTGGTGGCATAAATTTTTGTATCAACTTTTGAAGTTGGCAACATGACCAGATTTGTTTTTTCCACCAAAGTGAATTATTTTTGGATTGAAGCTTCCTTATTGTTTTGGGTAATTTGTTTTTTTCTGGTTTTGGGAGTTGTTAATGGTACATATAGTTTGATGACTCTTTTGACTTCAAGTAAAAATATGTTGTAATGATCTTCTACAGTATTGTATCCAGAGAATAGAAACTGCCAGTCAATGGATGTGAGATCGTTGTTTATAAGATCATAGTTGCCTTTTTTGAAATTATAATTGGGAATTCTGTTGTGATGATTTTTGTGTGGACGTATGTTGAGACAAAAGTCAATCATGTTATGGTCACTGTTGGAAAAGGGTTCTTTAAATTGTATTCCGTAAATTGAATTCAAACTATTGCAGAAGATGAGATTGAGGCAACAGTGTTGTTGGTTACTAGTTGTTCTAGTCCCAGATTTGTAGAATCTTTGTAGAAGGTTGCATGTGTGGGTTCAGTTGTACATTCATTAAGGGTCCAGTTTATATAACCAGAAGTGGATTTTTGTAGGTATGACTGGTTCAGGTCATTCATGTTTCTTGATGTAAAGATGTCTTGGTCTTCTTAATTTCTTAACTTTTCATTTGGTCTCCCCAGTCCCAGTTCCCAAGCCCTTTCTGCAGATAAACAATTCAACACCCGTGGAAGGCATGCCAGTTGTAATGATCTGCACAGTGAAAGAAGGGACACTTCCTATCGCTTATTCTTGGCAGCGCTACACTAACCAAGATGGCATGGTAGTTCTTGCTGAAGCAGGGACACATCTCTTAAACCTCACCTCAGCAAACCGGACATACACGGGTTGGTACACCTGCACAGCCCGAAATGAGGTCAACAGCCAAACCAGCAATGGGATGTACCTTGACGTTATCTGTAAGCAACTGGTCAATAAGGCCAATTTTTCTATTTTTGGGAAACTTTGTGTGCAGCCAATCAGATATTAATCTTGCCAGGTGTAGACCATGAAATAAAATAGATGATTCCTAATGAAGCAGATTAGACCAGACTTTCCTATCTGATCTACTTCTGATGTATTGACTTGATTGAAGTACACCAGAAGCATACCAGACTGGGGAGATCTATCCTCAGACGCTCAGCATCTCATCAACAGAAGTGCCTTCTTCAGATTGCATTCTACTAACGAGAGTTTAATCTCCCATAGATGGTCCAGATGAGCCAGTGATCAGCATAGAACCATTTGCAATAAACCAACATGGCTTCTCAGCCAATGAACAAGAAGAGGTGATTATGACATGCCTGGCTCCTTCCAATCCTCCCAGCCATTACATTTGGTTTTACAACAGCTCTCAAGTCTACTCTGGACAGAAGTATGTGATAGCCAGAATTTCACGGACACAAACAGGCATCTATACTTGCCTAGCTCAGAATATGCACCTCAATACTCGGACCCAGGCCACTATTATCTTGACTGTCTACTGTAAGTTACCTTTACCTGTTTTTCCAGGCATGAGGTTTTAGCATGTTCGGTTGCTTCTTATCTCTCTATCTTCTAGATTTTTTTAAAAATTCACTTTTCTAAACATTACCATCCTGGCACAGCTGAAAAGATGCCAAAAGACAAATGTCAGCATAACCTGGGTGTAAAATATGAGTTCCAAAGAAGGTGGTGATTGCCTCTTCTATCATGGTTACCAATGCTGGTGGTTTCTGTAGTAATATTTTAGCTTCCTTTCTGAGAGAATAATTAATAGTTCTTGCTCTGTGCCCTGATTTTCATTGTGTCTTGTATCAACAGAGTCTGTTCTTTATGGTGAAATTCTTCAAATTCTTTTTTTTTGCAAAAGAGAAATAAAATTAAAAGACTCCATGGATTTCTGTATGGAATAATCACGTAGAAGGAGGCCAACTTGCTAAAAGTATTAATAGAACAGGAAAGTAATCATTGGTCAATGTTGCTTTTGTGTTTTGCAGCAGAAAGCAGCCAGATGTTTTTCAGGGAGATCAAAGCAGGCCTTTTGATTGATGTTTGTTGTCTGTAGACCATTGAAATATATGTTTGGTAACAACATTGACCAAATTAACCTAGTGAATTTCAAAACAACACCTCAAAGACCAACCTGCAAGACCCTTAGATTCCCTGAAATAACGCAGAGCCTTCCAATTTCTGTACAATCATCTTCACATGATGCAGTTTTATCTGGATGGTACCATACAGAATTTGAGCTGTGGGGGGTGTGGGAAAAACTCGTTTTCCTCATATTTCTTTGCAAAATAAATAAATGCACAAATAAAGTCATCCTCATATATAGGAAATGATCTTATCTGAGACCAGAGCTAGCATTTCCATAGAACTTTATTTCATTGAAGATATTGATTCAGCACCCAGATCTTACAAATTTGTAATGCATCCATGTAATGCCATTGCACCGACTGACCTGCATTCTTATGTTAGAAACAGGTTAAAGTGAATGAGGGGATTTGCAGAGATGGAAAAGAAATTCAAAGCTTAAGAAAAATATGAGGTTGTCAAAATAGGAAGCCATAAATTATGAGTTTGCCTGTATGACTCTCAGCTCCATGGTTTATTTTAGAAACTGTCAATGGAAAATTGTAAGAGTGAGGGCAGTAATCCCTTTCCTTCAGCTTCTTTTCCCACCAAGGAATGTCTGCAAGCAGGCAGTAGCCAACTTTTTTTCCCCAGCAAGGATTCTCTGCTTCTTCTAGTCATTTGAGACCAGTTCTGTCATCAAAGCTTTCCCCGGTATGCTAATGCAAATAATAGGCAAATATCTGCTATATCTCCTGCTCCTGGCCAAGAAGTCATGAGATTCTGAGAGAGCAGTGCATAAACTGTTGGTCAACTTTGGGTAGAAGTTGGATTGCAAGAGCAATGATTTGGATAGGCATGGAGAAGATAGACACAAACACCTTGTGGCTCAAACAAGCTTTTGTGTCTAATCCCAAAGCAGCAGGGATGGGACCTTGATCTTCGCCACCATCACCTTTTGGATAATGTTTTCCTCCATGGATGTTTCTGGCCCCGGTAATTCCTCGTTGCTGTTGATATGATGTTTACCCCATGCACAGATCTGCCCAAGGAACAGCTCCACTGCATGTCGTTGCCTGCCTCCAATTACCAAGACCTTGCTCTGCATTGTTTATGGCCAGGGGGATTCCCTTCAGTGCACTTGCGGTGGGTAAAATCGAGGGCAGAAGAAACTGACATGGGAAACTTCTCCAGAGCTATTCAAATCCATCAGGGTGCAGATGTTCTCAATGGGACTTCCTATATCTGCTTGGCTTCCCATCCAGCACTGAGAAAGGATGCCGTTTGCAGGATCACTGTCTGTGAGTACCAACCTCTTGCTATTCTTGAAGACAGATGTTGAGGCAGGTCCCAAAAGTTGATGCTAAAATACCAATTATGCTACAGCAACAATTCATGATTAATTAAACTTCCCTTTCTTTTCTTTTAATGAAATGCAACTATAGGGATATAGAATCCTGTGTAATTAGGATGATTATAACCCCCTTATGCAAATTGTGGAAGACACTTTAATATTCAGGCCCAAATTTTCTTTCTTTCTTTCCTTCCTTCTTTCCTGCCTTCCTTCCTTCCCTCCCTCTTCTCTTCCTCCCTCTCTCCCTCCCTTCTTCCTTCCTTCCTGATATTTCATATTTCTGAATGCCCATCCCCCTCAAAGAGGGGCTCTTTAAAGTTAAATCCTGAAAGAAAGTCATAATTCCTGTAAATCAAGTCATTTCATTATTAGTTATGATGATAATTCTAGTTCACTAACATAATTTATAATAATAAGCCCTAATTGTCTGTTTCACTGTCATAAATTATAATAATTTGTTGTACTCATTTTTATGATAATTTATGAGGCTCATTAATTAGCTCTTTACTTATGAAAAGTTATCCAGCTAATAACCATTATTAGGAATCCTAGGAAGTACGCAAAGGCAAGCCACCTCTGCAATCTTACCAATTTATTCCAGGGGTTCCAAAAGGGAGCCTGACCTGCAGTGTGGTAGCAACCAAATTGAATGAATTCCTCATGTTGACCTGTGACTGGCCAGGTGGAGAACCACAGGTGACTCTCTGGTGGAGAGACTGGAGGCATCATGTGCTGGGAAACATGAAACCATCGCACACTGTTTTTGTCATGAAGCCCAATGCCACTCTTGCAGGCAAGGCGTTCACCTGCACGGCAGCTCACCCTCTGTGGGCAAGAACTGCTGAGTGCCACGTTCAGCTGGGTAAGCAGATAAACCTGGGTCAAGAAAAAAATAATAGGGTCAAGGGAGGGTTGATTGGCTCATCAGAGTATGAAAGATACTGTTTACCTGTCCCAAGCTGATCCCTTCCTCCCTGTCTCTTTATTCAGTTACAAACAAATCATGTAATGGAATTGTCCTCTGGTGCTGTAGTTGGCCTTCACATTGAAGAAGGAAGAGCCACCTTAGATCTTGGGCTCAATCCAAGATATCCTCCAATTTTACATGGTCAGGAAGGTAATAGTGGAGAAGCCTGTTCCTGAGAATTTAGAGGATTGTTGCAAAGCAGAAAAAAATCCAGAGCAAGTAAACTTTTGGGGCTGATCAGACATTTTGAGAAGATGTAGAACTGCTTTTGCACTATGGCTGCCACTGTGGGCAATGCTGCTTATTTACTAGCATGTTCATGTATGAGGTTGTTCCCAACCTCTTTCTTTAGACAGCCCACCTGAATGTTTTGTACCATCTCAGTTTATTTATTTTTTGTTGCCTGTTGGAAAGGCAGATGTGCTTCAGGCAAAGCTCCATCTGGATGTTGAAGGCCCAGAGCCTTTGTGGGGCGAAGAGAAAGATCACAACCTGGTTACTGCTCTCCTTCAAGCTGATGATTTTGAGAGTTTCTTTGCTTTGTTTTATGCACAGAAACCCCCAGGATTATGGTGCAGCGGTCCCAGGTTTCGTTGTTTGAAGGCAGTGAGGCCCAGCTGGCCTGCTTCCTCCAAGGTGCCTATTTGGGCTCTGAAGTCTTTTGGTACAATAATAAGAACCAGCCCATTACAGCAAGCACTAGGAAATACCACCTGCAGCAGGAAAATACTTGGTTTAATTTGACCCTCCAGGACACAGAATGGATACGGGATAGTGGCACCTACCGATGTGCTGCCATCAACGCTGTGGGCAATGCCTCTGCCACCATCATCCTCCAGGTAAAAAGTAAGTTGAATAACAGAATGACAGAGTTGGAAGGGAGCTTGGAGGGCTTCTAGCCCACCCCCCTGCTCATTTCAAACTATACTATTCCAGACAAATGGTTGTCCAATCTCTTCTTAAAAACCTCCAGTTTTGGAGCACCTGCAACTTGGAGACAAGTCGTTCCACTGATTAATTGTTCCTGTTAGGAAATTTCTCCTTAGTTCTAGGTTGCTTCTCTCCTTGATTAGTTTCCATCCATTGCTTCTTGATGTGTACCACAAAACTCCTTTTGACCCCCCCCAAACCTGGGAAGCAGAATTCGATGAAGTGGGAATACTATGTCCACGGCTGCCCTACAATTCCTCCAAATTTTCTTCCCCTGCTTTTATGACTTCTTATGATTTCAATTCTTTTTCTACAGTAATTTCTGTCAATGATTGTACTTTATTGCCATGTGGCAGAGGGAGATCCTGACATTTGTTTTATCTCTGTTATGCCCTTGCTTCCCAAACTGAACATGCCCCGTGGATGAGGGGAGGTCTTCTAAGAATGCTAATTAATAAACAAGGAACAATTATATGCCTTTTCTTTTCTTTACAGAATACCCCAACCCCCCCAATGTGACCATCAGCAGACTGATGTACACTCGGCCCCGTACAGAGGTGGAACTGGAATGGGAAACTCGAGGCTCAGGAAACCTGACTGGCTTTGTAGTCCAGAGGAGAGAAGCAAAAAAGACCGGCCCAAAGCAGATGGCCATCAGCTGGGAAACAGTGGCCAACAACATTGACCCTGATGTCCGTGGCCGAAAACTGGGTGGCCTGGATCCTGCAGTGGTCTATTTTTTCCGGATCCTTGCAGTCAACCACCGCACCACTGGGTATCCATCTGAAATGAAGACCCCAGGTGCATTCGAGTAGCTACCTATACTGCTTACTTTCAGACACATATGGAAAACCAGCTGTTTTGGAAGGTGTTTTTCTAAAGGAAGAGATGGCAGTTGAGCATTTAGATGTGTGGCTCAAGCCTGGTCCTTTCTGCATGCAGGAGATAGTGGACTTCATTGGGGATGTCAGAAAGAACAGCAGGTTGTGTATACGTGCAATCTATATGTCCACCTCTTTTTCTATGAGAACTTGTGAGGGAGTAAATGTAATTATAGCTAATTATAATAAATTACGATAATGAGTTGGATAATCAGGACTACTTATGATAAATTATGACAAGGGGCATGATTGGGGCTAATTATAATAAATTGTAGCCCCACCTTAGGGATGAAAGTCTTGACTTTGGACCAATCACCAGGAGACAGTGAGTTCTAGTCCCACTTTAGCCATAAAAGCCAGCTGGGTAAATTTGGGCCAGTCACTCTCAGCCCAACTCACTTCACAGGGTTGCTATTGTGGGGAAAGCAGGGGGAGGAAGGAGTGTTGTGTTGCTTGTCTCCTTGAATTATTTATAAAAATAACAAAGGTGGGGAATAAATAAACAAAATGATCAGCGAGACCTTGTTGCTTCCCCTTGTCAAAGCCTGGGCTGTCTCAGTTCTTGGAAACCCCCTTCCTGAATAGATACGGTAGTTCTGAGCTAAGTAGGAAAATAAGGCTGACTTGATCAAAGGCAACATTCCATATTCAGTCCAGAGTGCTCTTCAATTTGAAACAACTATAAAACAATTACTACTATCAGATGGTGATGGTGATAGCAGAGGCACTAGATAGAATGACCAGAAAGAACCATGTCTGCCATTGCTTCTTCCAGAACATCTGTTTTGAGTGTCTCTTTGCCTTCTAGTGTGCTCCTCTACCTCTGTATTTGGTGTGCCTCAGCTACTCCTCTGTCATCTTGCATGAGATCTGCAGACCTCAGTCTTGTAGGTGGTTGCACACCAGCCTCAAGGTTGTGATCAGGATGGGAAGAGATGGACTTTGACAGGATTTTCATCTCTGTGTGACATCACTTCTTAACTGCATGATGAAGTTCATCTTTCCTGCTCTACATTGTTCTTCTTTTGGGGGAAAATGTACTTCCCCTTCTTGGAATGTTCTACTGGGCTCCTTACAAAGCAATCACCAGGCTTCTCTCCTAGTTGTGGTGAAAAATCTCTGCCCATGTTGACAGATTTGTGTTCTTGCTATAAGACTGGCCAAATATAAAGAAAAGAAAGGTCCTTATGCAGCAGAAAAGACCTAGCCTCTTGATGAGATGGGTATTAAAGGCTGTGCCTTCTTATCTTACTGTGAATTAATAAGCACATGGGAACCCTGATTTATGAAGGGTACCCATTTCCTAGAGCAGGGGTTTGCAACCTGCAGCTCTGGAGCCACATGTGGCTCTTTTGGCCCTCTGCTGTGGCTTCCTGTTGGCTGATCCACCACTGTCTGACCCCACCCTCCCCTCCCTGTCACTCTTCACCTGGCCTGAGAAGGTAAGGGTGATGGTGGGGGATGGAGACTCGCTCCATATTCCAGACCAGGAGGTGACTGGGCAGGAATGAGTGATTTTGAGTACCCACGTCTACTCAGTCACACCAATTGTTAAATTATTGGCTCCCAGGGTTTCTGTACTGTGGAAAATGGGCCCAAATGGCTCTTTGGGTGTTTAAGGTTGCAGATCCCTCTCCTCGAGGAAAAATAAAACTCAGTTTGTAATTGCGTACAAATTCCAGTCACCCTGAACACTGTATGTAAGACAATTAGCAGGTTGCACCCATGTCATTATGACCTGGTTGGAAGATATCAGGAATGTCAGCAATATTGCCTATGCTTGATGTGGCATTTCCTTCCGTGGCCAAGATCTGTCCTGCAGAAGCAGGGTTTGGTCAGGCAGCACAAGAGCAAAATCGCCTGTTTTTCTGACCTCAGTTACCTTGGTGATTCTGAGCAAATGCTGCCATATTCAAACAAAGATGGCCACCTCATCCTTTCTCCTCATAAGGGCAGCAGCTGTTGCAACAAGCAAGGCTGAGCAAGGTTTGGGGGAGAGCCTTTGGAAGGTGCAAAGCAAAATGAAATGCTCAGGAAAAACAAGCAAAGTCTTCTCTTGGAAAAACGGAGACGATTGGAAACAGATGCGGGATGGAAGATCGCTCGGAGACCTGAAAGGCCAGAAAAGAGTTTGTGTAAGGCCTCATTGAGGGTTTCCTTTGGCAAAGAAAGAATCGTCCCATGATGCAGAGTTGCCGAGGGCCAGAAACGACTTGTTAACACAAGAGATCCGTAATTGGATCTCTTGATATTTTAAGGAAATAACCATCTTTAAAATTAGCTGCAGGCAGAAGAGGAGAACAATTTAATCAGGACAGAGACCCTTGCTTAACCCTGTTCCCTTTGACATTGCCCCAAACCGCTTCCTCTCTTAAAAGCTTTAATCTCCTTGCCCAGAAATGGATGGTGTGTTTGTGTGTATCTGTGGGGGAGAGGGAGATGTCCTACTGATCACGTGCCTTGATAATTGTTTGCCAACAGGGCTTCTCATTTCAGACAATCACAACCATCACACCTAGCAAAGGTGGTTTCTAAAGCAGACTAACCGTAGGGCTATTTCATGCACAAGGTCAAGCTATACCTCAAGGAAACAGCAAACCCAAAGTAATGTTTATCCTATACAATCGTTTACTACAGAAATTCCCAGGAGAAATGATATTTCTTGATGCTTGAAGGTGAAGGAAAGGAACTAACATAAAAAAAAAAAAACATGGCTAAAATTTGGCAAACACACCAGGAAGCTATTGGAGAAAGAATAATCCCATGGAGAGTTTCTTGGTACCTGCAAAGAACCCTATCCTAACCAAACTGTATAATCTGAATTTTTAAAAAATAAATTAAGGGCAAGCTGCGGTGCTGGCATGCTGAAAAGTGGATACTCATTCCCAAGGCAGCTTCCGAGTCTGACATGATTCCTATAAGTTTCTTAGAATATAAAAATGGTAGCTGTTTGTAACCCCTGGAGCTTTGTTCAGAAGTGTGTATATCTGAAAATTGAAGATGCTGAAGTATTAGAAGACACTGTTGACTCAGTGATGGGTTTACCTTCTGATAAATAAATATCCTCCAATTAATCCACCTTGGCAGACATTTTATAAACAACAGGCTCATCGAGCTCAAACTATTGCTTCCAGAACCTTCTTCTTAAAGAATGAAGCAGATGTACTCAGTGTCTATAAACTTCTCGCCAGATGGTGGATTTGATGAGCTGAAAATGAACCCATCTGGAAATCACTGGGCTAGAGAAGGAGGGGCTAAAATAACAGAAAGCACATCTGGCACATCATTCTCCAAAGCCTTGCAGATTTGGTCCTGGTAGAACTCCACTGCCTTCATCTCCTGCTTCTCCTCTCTTGCAGCTGACCCTCCTTTCAATGCATATCCTGTGGTGATCGGGGCTGCTGTGGCAGGAATGGTTGTGGCAACAGTCATCTCTCTCATAGTTTTCCAGTACATCCTTCGGAACCGGGAGAATAATCCAAGTGAGTGGTAGTTGCTGTGAGGGCAATCAGCAGCTCAGTTATGGGACTCTGGAAATCCTTCCTTAAGTTTTTTCCAAGGACAATCAGTCAGAAATTGTTGAGTCACCCACACATCTTTCTGGGAAGTCATTTCAGTGGTTGTCTCCTTATTTTAAGATCTGCCAGTAGGCTAAAGATTCTGAGATGGCTATGGTTATGTTTCTCTACACGTTAGCAAGGTTTCTGCACTGAAGACCATATGATAAAGCAGCAATAGATAGCAACAGCAATAGCTGTTATATACTACTTCACAATGCTTTGCAGCACTTCTCTAAGCGGTTTACAGAATCAGCATATTGCTCTCAACAACCTGGCCCCTCATTTTACTGACCTTGGAAGGAGGGAAGGCTGAGTTAATCTTGAGCTGGTCAGAATCGAACTCCTGGCTATGAGCAGAATTAGCCTGCGATACTCTATTCTAACCACTGTGCGCCACAGCTCTTGCATGAATATTGAAGAGATCATTAAAGTAATGAAAAATGCATATTTCAATAGGCTGTTGGACCACAACAGAGAGCCCAATGAAGCAAAAATTGTACTTACCCCTAATGGCCCTAGCAGGGGAGAAATATGATGTTCTGAGATGATGGTTGTGGAACGTAACTGCAAATTCTCCCTAAAGTCCTTGTTAATGTACCCTTGAATAGTTTACAGTTTAGCTGTTCCTTCAGAATAGTTTATAAAATGAGATTTCTCTTTCTTATCACATAGGGTTACATGACCTGCTCTTCAGAATGTAAGTGACACCTCCTATCTTTTCCCCCTTTTTGTCTCTTATTTTTTCCCCTTGAATTCTTGCTCTTATTCCCTTTTCTTGATCTACAACCAGTAGCTGTCTTGGGTTACAATGCCAGTGATCTCCAGATAACACAGAAACTGCAGTACAACACATCTAAATAAGGCCTGCGTGGGGAAATCTGGTTAATATTTCTATCCATCTGTAACAAGTAGAATCTTCTGAGCTGCCTCAAAGTGTGTAGTTTTTCCAGAACTTTATATCATAGTGGATATTAATCTGGCATTGATATTAAAAGAGAGATTTAGATACTTTAGACATGTATATACACACAGGTGTGCTTTACTATTTATTTATTTTAGTCCATCGATATTATTGCCCAATTCACAAATTATGGCTCATCTAGGATTAAAAACCAATACATGCAGACAGAATGAAAAACACAACAAATCATGACACAATCAAAACCAGCCCACAATAATTAAATCACATTCACTACAGATAGGTTTATTGACCACTCTGGCTCACAGCTTGGGGAGGGAAAGCTTGATCTTCAAACCTTTACAAGAAAAGCTTTCTTTCATGTAGTTCTGACAACAGCCGGACTGGTCACCTTTTCCAATTTTCAAGGAGGTAGCGATAGTAACAGGTGGTGGAGACTGGCAAATGGCCATAGGTGTAATGGAATGTACCAATATCTGGGAAGACAGGGAAAGGGATGCTGCTTAAAGGCCCAGTCCCACTGGCCGACGGACGCAAAACGTATGCATAAAGGACACAGTGCACAAGCAAAATTTCGGGGGTGGCTCCATCCGTTGTCATCCGCTCCAAAAGTGGTGAAAATTTGCATAAATAGAATGGAAAAGAACAGAAAAGAACAGACGTGGGTAGTATGTAGCGGGGATGTTAAACAGATGTTCATAGGAAGCCTAGCGGATGGAAGCGGATGACACTTCCGAAGGGGTTCCGGGGGAGAATTGCAAAGCGGACGCATAGTGGATGAAGCAGATGCATCACGTACGCCTAAAGGAAAGAAAGGGCCGCGCGGAAGTATATCGGATGCAAACCGTTCACTGTGCATCCTTTCTATTTCCATGCTACTAACGCTGTGTAGACATTCAGTGTACCTTTTGTTTCCTCCCTCTTTCCGTTTTCAGCTGCAGCGGATGTGAGTTGCGAGGATGCCCAGAGGATGCAGAGAGGATACAGTGGACGTTTAATGGATGATAAACGGACATAGAACGTTTGTTGCTCGTATGTCGCGGATTTACATTGTACATGGCGGAAAGTTCATCCGTTCACAAAGTTTTATGCAGCTCAAAACTTCTTGCACGGATGAAATCACAGTGGACGGATGCTGGAGGGATAGAGCGTATGAAACACGTATGCAATGAGTACACAATAGATGCATAGCGTTTTCCAACGGATGGCAAGCTTTTTTTAACATTTTACATCCTCTTTGCATCCATAAGTGCAGTGGGACAGGGCCTTAAGGAACGATCACGTAAAAGGGGAAAGAGTCCACGACTGAGTAACATGAACAGAAAGAAAATTAGAAAGGATCCACCTTAACTTATCAGGTAGGAAATAGTGATGGCAGAACTTTGTACTTTCAGAATTGCAAGATTCTATTGGTGTTGCCTTACAATGACACAGAATTAGCTCATCTGGTTATGTTTTCAGTCTGGTCTGCCTCGTAAGGCTGCTTATGGGCCAATGCATCTCTTCTCTTTAGGGCAGGAGCTGAAACTCGTGAACAAATTGAGACTCCAGAAGATGCTGAGATGCCAACAGGAATTAGTGATGCAGCCATTGAACAAGTTGAAGAAGTGAGTGAGCAGGTTGGAGAGACTTCCACAACAACTGGAGAAGCACCAGCAGGTAAACTGGTGATAAATCTCAGAAGGTTATCTTATTTGAATGGATCAATCCAAGAGCAGATCGTGAATTAAAGGTGGTCCTTGATTTACAACAGTTCATTTAATTACTGTTCAAAGTTCACGGCACTGAAAAAAAATGACTTAAGTGTAAGGCTCTCCCCTTTAAACGATAAGAATGAACTTCTGAAAACTGGGTATTTCAAAAGGAATTCTTTTTTGAAAAGGAAGTTATCCAGGTGATAGTCAAAGCAGGGTCTAATATGCCTCCAGGCATACAGCATAGATAAAGGGAGTTAGAACCCCTCCCCTTATTCTGATATGGGTTTCCTCAATACAAAGAAGCAACATGTTAATCCCACCCCCTTTTTTTCTGAGAATGTTCTTGAGAAAAGTTTCCCAGAAAGTTTCTTTCGGAGCTGGAATTTTTATGGTCCCTTCTCCTCTTGCTATCTCTCCAAGAGGTGACAAGTTTCCAGGCATCTGGGCTCCAGTCCCCAGTTGTATATCATGTCCAAGTTATACAGATTTCAATAAAAAACTTAAGATATTAAAGTTACATCAAAAAAGGATTACTTGTGCCAACCCCCCCTTCTTCCATTGAAGAATGGGAGATACACGGATCCAACATTAAGATCATTTTTCACACTAATGACCATTGCAGCATCCCCATAGTCATGTGATTTACATTTGGATGTTTGACAATTGATTCATATTTATGATGGTTGCAGTGTTCCTGGGGTCACGGGACCCCTTTTTGTGGCCTTTTGACAAGCAAAGTCAATGGGGAAGCCAGATTCAATTAACATCCATGTCACTAACTTAACAATTGATTCACTGAACAAATGTAGCAAGAAAGGTCATAAAATGGAGCAAAGCTCACTTCACAAATTTTTCACTTAGCAACATAAATTTTGGGCTCAACTGTGGCCGTAAGTCGATGATTACCTGTATTTCCTTTCCACAGTGGAAAAGAACTCTTGAAGGTAGAAAGTTTTGCCAAAGGATCTTCCTGTTTGCTATACCTTTGGATATTAGAGGCAGAATTCAAAATTCTGCAAGTAAATGTGGCTTTTGGGGGTAACAGCCAACTCCTGCTTTCCTAAGAGTCTACATCACGCAGGTGTGTCCTTCAAGATATATTTCATCTTAATGAGTCAAAGTTAGGTAGATACCCCATTGGCCCCAAAACATTTTTGTCTATAAGGCTCATTTCAAATCCATTTTTTTTAACGAGCAAATCCATATTTAAAAAATATAAAATAAAGGAGGGGAAAGAGGCTATTTAGAACTCCATTACTGAAAGAATGTTCAATTTTGCACTGCTGGAAAGCATGCCATTGTTTAAACTGAAAAATATCTGGCTTATTTTATTCTGGGAAGAGAGAAATACTCAGCTCCTCAAAATGCATAGAAATGGTTTCCCTGTTCCTGTAATCAAAGAGATATTTTATACATGGCAGAGATTCATGAGTGTCTTGATTGTTTTCAGATGTCTAGCTTGTCCATTGGTGAAGGTATCAGGCTTCCTTTTTGTCTGGTCATTCATCCCCTCTGCCTTTAATTCTAGAAGACAATGTGCCTTTGAAACACATTGACTAGCAAACAAATATCCTTATTCCCTGTTGTTATTGGTGGGCCCTGATCATCTGTTGATGTTGAACATGAACCTGGAAACCATTGAAACAAAAAATGGAAACATCTGGGCTTTAGGATTTCTACTTAGTTATTGCTTCTCTTCCATCAGTTCATAGGCCCTTGTCATATATGTTTTGTTTTCTGCAGAGGCAATTCAGAAGGAAGCTGCAGTGACCTCAGAGGATCCAACAAGGGACCAGGAAGATGTGCCAGCTCCCAGCCCTCCTTCTGAGGATCCAGTTAATGTTACAATCACAGTGACAGCCACCCCATGACTACCAGTATACCAGACACTTTAGCACTCAAGGTAGGATAGGTTGGATAAAGATCTCCTTGATCAGCAAAAGAAAGAAAGAAGCACAGGGAAGAACTGTGGTACACTGGAGAACCTGTGAGTGTCATTGCAGTTTTTGTGTTATGCAAGACCTTTCTGTTCTGTATGGAACTTGGTAGGTTCCAAGTACTTTATTCTGATTGGCTGAAAAGGCCACTTACGGATTGGTTCACTAGGAACCAATCTGGGAAGCCGCTAAACGGCGGGAAGAATTAAATAACTGTCATTCACCAAAAGCCAGCAGGCTAGCCGCTATATAAAGGGCTGCCGTGGCTTGGGCTATGTTCCGTTTCTTTACCTAGCGGTTTGAAATAAAGAGTTGTTGTTTGGAACCCGGTGTCACGCGCTTCTTTCCGGATGGAACACTGGCGATGAAGGTGAGATCGTCGTAGAAGCAGAGACCAAAGCACGTGGCGATCTGAACTGAGTGAAAAGAGATGGCTGGTAACAACACACCGCCCGCACCCTTCAATCCAGATGTAGATGATTGAGAATCGTATATCGATTGCTTTATGTTCTTAGAAAGCAAGGAGATGGAAGAAATCTCGGATCAAAGGAAGAGGGCTGTCTTCCTTACACACTGCGGACCGGCCGTATTCAAAATGGCGAAGGCGCTGGTGAAACCCAGAGATGTCAAGAAGATGACCTGGTCCGACCTGAACCGGATGCTCCAAACACACTACGCACCGGTGGTCTCAAATCTAATCAAAAGGCACGAATTTTACACAAGGGACCAGAAGGAGGATGAAACCATAGCAGACTTTGTGGCAGCCTTTAGACACATTGGAGGAGCATGTGAGTTTCAAAACATGGACGAGGCTATGAGAGACCGTCTGAAAGACTTTAATCTTCAGAGCAAACTACTTAAAAGGCCGAACATAACCGTGGCCGAAGCCATTGCTGAGGCAACCGCCCCTGAAGCAGTGAAAAAGTCAGCAGCCACCATGTAGCAAGTGAACGCAGTTCCAGATCTGCCGACCCAAACCAGGGAGAAGAAAGCAGATGGAGGAAAGAAACAGCCCACAGCAACAACCCACCACAAGGACGTTGAAACACAGAGTGACACCGAAGATGAAGATGTCCATAGACTCTATTCAGATAGAAACTGGCACAAAAAGAGGAAGAATCGGTGGGAATTTCAATGTGTGGGCTGTGGAGGCAATCACCCGCGGTCCGAATGCAGGTTCCTCGACGCAATATGCCGGGCTTGTAATAAAAGGGGACACATCAAAAGGGGCTGCCGCAACAAAAAGAGCTATAGTCCAAAAAGACGCAGCAGCACCCCCCTCAGACACGCTGACAGACAAGCTGGCAACCAATGGAACCGCAATAAAAGAACCGGTGATAGAGAAGAAACACATCAGACAGTCACCATCGATAATGCCAGGGCAGAAAGCGGAAAGAAGGTTCAGATACAGGTGAGCATCGAGGGGAGACCCTGTGAGATGGAGGTCAACTCAGGGTCATTCCTATCGATGGTATCCTGCAATACCATCCGGCGCGTAATTCCGAACATCAAGCAGAAAGAACTAAAAAAACAAAAACTTGTGCTAAAAGACTATCAGAGAAATCGAATCCCAGTAGTTGGCCTTGGACATTTTCTAGTTGAATTTAAACAACATGCCGAAGTCTTGCCTCTGACTATCGTCGACCATGACCGCCCTAGTCTGCTAGGAATCAAATGGTTCGCGCCTCTGGGAATTGGGATGACCGGGATCAACTGCATTGCTACTACCAACTGGGAGGAGAACCTACTCCACGAATTCCAAGATGTATTTGACGGGACTCTAAGCAAGTACCAGGGGACCCTAATTTCATTTAACCTAGACCTGAAAATAGCCCCCATTCATTTAAAGGCCAGACGCGTTCCATTCGCGCTTAAACCAAAAATTGACGAACAGCTGAATAAGTTGATAGCGCAAGGGGTTTTAGAACCAATCGACCACGCCAAGTGGGAAACCCCTATCATCACACCAGTGAAGCCAGATGGGTCAGTGCACATCTATGGCGACTATAAGGCAACCCTGAACCACGCGCTCCAACAAAGCGCATACCCAGTGCCAATAGTGCAACATTTATTGCACTCACTAGGGGGAGGAAAAATATTTGCAAAACTCACCTAGCACAAGCTTATCAGCAGCTACCCAATGATCCAATAACAGCAGAAGCACAAACAATAGTAATGCATAGAGGGGCATTCAAATGTAACCACCTCCAATTCGGTGTTAGCGTTGCCCCAGGCGTTTTCCAAAAGCCTCATGGAACGCCTACTAAACGGAATCAAAGGTGTAGTCCCATACTTCAACGATGTACTGGTCTCAGCAAAAAACACCAACCAGCTAGAGACCAGGTTAAGAGAAGTCTTAGCTCACTTTAGAAAATCAGGTCTAAAAGTTAAGAAGGAAAAATGTGAACTGGCCACTAACCAGGTCAAATTTTGGGGCTATTTAATTGATGAGCAAGGCATTCACCCAACCGAAAAGAAGGTGAAGGCTATCAAAGACACTCCCAGACCAAAAAACAAACTGATCTCCAGGTGTTTCTAGGTCTCATAAATTTTTACAATGTGTTCCTACCCCATAAGGCGACAATAGCAGAACCCTTACATCAACTGCTAGATAAAAAACCCGCTTGGACATGGGGCCACTGGGAACAGAGAGCCTTCCAAGGTATTAACGACCTATTAACGCCAGACACCGTTCTTATCCAGTTTAGCAACACCCTGCCTCTGACGGTCACCTGCGATGCTTCACCTTTTGGGGTCGGCGCCATCCTGAGTCACCAGCTTCCAGACGGCAGAGAGGCATCGGTCGCCTTTTACTCAAAGATGCTCTCCAAGGCGGAATGCAATTACAGCCAACTTGATCCCGAAGCCCTGGCAATCGTCACCAGGGTCAAACGATTCCATGAGTACCTTTACGGTAGACCCTTTTCTATTGTAACCGACCACAAGACTCTCCTTGGAATCCTAGCGGGAAACAAGCCAACCCCGAACATTCTGTCTCCTAGAATGACGAGGTGGTCCGAATTCCTCCCTGCCTACTCCTACACGCTACTCCACAGACCTGGCAAAGCCATCTCGCACGCTGACGCCCTGAGCTGTTCCCCATTGCCCGTCACAGAAGACGACCCTGTTCAAGCTACCTCCACATTTCAACTTGAGACCTGCCCGGAGCTACCACTGACTACAACCGACGTTGCGAGAGCCACAACCAAAGACCCTTTGACAGCGCGAATACTGAACTGAGTAAGTAAAGTCTGGCCAGAGGAAAATAAAAAAACTGAGACTTTTAAACCTTTCCATGCAATACAGACCGAGCTGTCTATTGAAAAGGGGTGCATCTTATGGGGTGACAGGGTGGTAATCCCAAGCAGCCTACCAGAAACCATTCTTGGCATGTTGCATGAGGGTCACTTGGGCATAGTTAAGATGAAAGCCCTGGCCAGGAGTTACGTCTGGTGGCCAGGGCTCGACAAAGACATTGAACACTGGGTTGCAGCATGCCACACTGGTCAGAAAGCGAGGCCTACCCCCCCACAGGCACCTATGCGAGACTGGGAAACTCCCTGGGGCCCGTGGTCTAGGGTGCACATTGACTTTGCGGGGCCAACAAAGGGGAACACCTTTTTGATTGTTGTGATGCATATTCGAACTGGTTGGAAGTCATCCTCATGGCTTCCACAACCACCGAGGCTGTCATGAAACAGCTCGACAAACTATTTGCGATGCATGGGCTACCAGATGTATTGGTTTCGGACAACGGTCCTCAGTTTACCGCCTTGCAGTTCAAACAATACCTGGCTACCCAGGGTATCCGTCATGCCTTAACCGCGCCGGCCCATCCAGTTGCGAATGGCAGTGCCGAACGCATGGTTAGGTATACTAAGGAGGGTCTAGAGAGAATGGACAAGGGGGACGTGCAGGACAAACTCAACCGACTCCTAACCTTGCAACATATTACCCCTACTAGCACTACAAATAAAAGCCCGGCTGAGCTGTTAATGGGTAGGAAACTACGATCCTACCTGGACAGGTTACACCCCACCTACACATGGGACAAGCCCCCCGAGTCCTCCAGCAAATACCATACCTTCGAAATCAGCGACCTAGTCTATGCCAAGAACCTTACCGGGGACCCTCTATGGCTGCCAGCCACCGTCACAGGCCCCGGGTCCTATTGACTAACACTAGATGATGGGAGGGAATGGAAGTGGCACATAGACCAGCTTCGTTCCAGCAACCTCAAAAGAAAAACTGCAGAACCAAAAATAATAAAGTCTGACGAAAAAACAACCAAGGGGGGGGAAGTACAAATAAATAAAAAAGGGAGAGACGAACCTCCCATAACAGGACAACAAACTCTGCAAAATGACAATCTAACCAAACAAAAAGAGCACTCGCGGTTAGATGAACCCCAAGAAAGAAGTCCGGGAGCAGGAGAGCGAAGTGAGGCCTTCCTGGAAGGTGGCAGCCAGGCCAGCTCAACCAACCTGGCCAAATCAGGAGGGAGTGGTGGAGCCATCTCAACTGGCCCGAGAGACTCAGGCGGAAGCGGCATGGCTGAACCCTTCCAGGAGGTTCCATGGAGAAGGTCGAGAGAAGCAGAGATCCCGTCTGAACTGCTTGAAGACCAAAACAAGACTGAGCTGTGCAGGTCAATTAGAACTAGGAAAAGCCCCACCTACCTGCGCGACTACGTCACCCACGTTGGACTGAACTAAAGGGGGAGGGGTGTTCTGTATGGAACTTGATAGGTTCCAAGTACTTCATTCTGATTGGCCGAAAAGGCCACTTACGGATTGGTTTGCTAGGAACCAATCCGGGAAGCCGCCAAACGGCAGGAATAATTAAATAACTGTCATTGGCCACAAGCCGGCAGGCTAGCCGCTATATAAAGGGCTGCCGCGGCTTGGGCTATGTTCCGTTTCTTTACCTAGCGGTTTGAAATAAAGAGTTGTTGTTTGGAACCTGGTCTCAAGTGCTTCTTTCCGGACGGAACATTTTCTAAAAAGGTCCTCAGAAAAGTGAGAGATGATTTCCGAAGAGATTTCTTTGTCACCCACAGAACCAAAGTGCATCTCTGAGTAAGAGCTATTTTGCAAATAGATGGATAGATAGATAGATAGATAGATAGATAGATAGATAGATAGATAGATAGATAGATAGATAGATAGAGTGTTTTTCTGTAAACTGACAAACTGGCAGGGAAGTTACAATGTGGGATCAGGCATAGACAACTTTGAAGCAATATATTTTCCTGGGATTGCAGACACTGCAGAGATCACCGCTGGGTCACTGAAACAGAACTCATAGATCAACAAATGCTGAACTTTTTTATAAGAGCCTTGTATATTTTTGGTGACTCTTTTAAGCTGTTTCATGCTCTGGTATTGGACATATCTTGTTTTCTTAGGGATGGAAAACTCAAGTGCTTGAATTGTATGGATGTAAGATGACCCCGTGCTGTTTTGAAGCTTTGCCTCGTTTAACTTCACCATCCTAAGATACAACAGATAAATTGAATTAAATGGGTTTTTAAATACTCCAGAAAAAGCTCATTACCCCACTGTTTATCATTTCACAGGGCCTGGTGTATACATTGCATTATCTAATTGTGTCTAATTAAGTTTGTGTCAAATTGAAGGAGAAACCACCAGGTCCAATCAGTCACTGCTGAATTGAAGCTACCATAAATACGATAACATAAAGATGTGTGCAAATAGAAAATTGAGATTTCACACTCACTCTGTTTTTTGAAAAGGGTATCATGTTTCAGATAAAGAGGTTGGAGACTACATACTTATTTAAGTTCATGTCTATGTCCTCTTTTTGTTTTTATTGAGCCTTAAGCCAAGCTTAGAAAGACAAGTTATGCATTTTTCCAAAAAGGTTTGTGTCCAACATTGGGACATTCACAAATATGTCTCAACAACACAGACATTCCTAACTTTCCATTGCAATATCTGCAGAGCACACTTCTGGGAATGACTACAACCTGGTTGAAGCAACTGAAATGGGGAAGATATGGAACCTGTGTCTTTTAGCTCCAGCATCTTTCATTCCTAAGTCTTCTAAGGGGTTGCTAGTTATTAGTTGTTCAGCAATATTTAATTTATTTAATTTATATTGCTGCCTATTCACCCGTGGCGACTTGAGGCGACTTACACAATGTAAAACCATATTTAAAACAAAAAACAAAAATACATATCGTTCAATCAACAAGCAATAATGTAGGACTAGCTATTTTTCCAATGTATTCTTTACTGAATGAAGAAAATGAGGCTGCCTTTTCCAGATTAATCTTTTTCCACAGGAGGTTAACTGCTTATTTTTTCACATTCCAACTCTTTCTTCTTGTAAAACGATAACTTAGCAACATGATGGGAATTGCCAAGTCATAAGCACCCATCCCGTCTTATCTGCCAGGGAGTCTTTGCATTATGATGTTTTAGTGTGTTGGTTTTTGTGGAAGGCAGGCAAACTCTGGACAGCTGGAATAATGAATCACCTCAGCAAACAATGCCTGTGGGGTGGTTTAGTCATCTGTTGACCTGATGGATGAGTGGGGCAGGGATGTATTCATTCACCATATCCCTGCTTGTTACCACAATTCAATACACAGTGCTGGCTCCTTTGTATGGAACAACTTTTCCAACAGACCAACCCTTCACAATTGAACATTTAGATCAGGGGTATCCAACCTTCGCGACTTTAAGACTTGTGGACTTCAACTCTCAGAATTCCCCAGCTGGCTGACTGTGGAATTCTGGGAGTTGAATCCCACAAGTCTTAAAAGTTGCCAAGGTTGGACACCCCTGATTAAATGTTTGGTTGCTCTAGTTAATAACTCCAATAGATTCAGTCACACTTGTAAAGCAGTGGTTCTCAACCATTTCTTCACCGCGGATTTTTAAATACCTTTTGTGGCCACTAACCAAGACTTAAGATTTAAATTACGACATTTCTTCAAGTCTTTGTGGATTCCCTGTGATGACATCGCCACCCCCAGGTCGATAACCATTGTTGTAAAGCAAGTATGTTGGCAAAATATATATATAAATCTATGGTCCCTGGAGTTGGACAATAGCTGTTTTGTCCCAAAATGTGCTACAATTTCCTTCCATTTAAGAATATAGAAGGAGGATGTTTCCATCGGGTATAACTCAGTTCACCACTGGCATGCATCTGGGAATGCCTCAACCTTGCTTGTAAAAGTTACAAGAATCATCTCAGAGCTGTAAATAATCCACAAGTCAATAAAGAAACTAGTTGTTAGATGAGGGTGGAGAAAAGATGAGGCAACTGAGGGGAAAGGAAAGAAAGCCAAGGTAAAATTTTGAGGGGGACAGCATTTACAGGATTTTATTGTGCCTTCTCCCAAATCAGTGAGAGTTAAGATAAAATGGATACCTCACTAAAGATGATCATAGGACATCTTGATTCATTTGGACAAATAGATCCTGAACACGACTTTCCTCCTTTTGAGATAAGTTGCACAGCTGCTATTTTATCTTTCAAGGGGAGATAAAATTAGACCAGGGATCTGCAAACTTGGCAACTTGTGGATTCAAACTCACAGAATTCCTCAGGCAGCCTTGCAGGCTAGGGGATTCTAGGAGTTGAACACCACAAGTCTTAAAGTTGCCATATTTGGAGAGTCCTGCATTAGACAATAGTGAAGAAAGGTCAAAAGAAAACTGGGGATGTATGATTTGAAACATTAATTAACAAGGTTTTTAAAAAAATGAAACTTGTGTGAACTTTTCATTCATTGCTTAAGGATACAGTTGTTTTAATTAAGACTGCAACAAGAAACAGCAATAGCAATAATTCTCATATCAGACCATTAGACAGGACCAGTGTTATTCTCTTTAATATTATAAACACAAAGAAAATTCTGCTCAAACCTACAATATTTAAACATTTGTACAGTTTTTTTTATAAAAGAATATTACAACTTTTAAAAGAAAATATAACATTTTTATATGACAAAAATACATGCATCTTTAAATTTAAATTAAATTGCAAAATCAAAGTAAACTGAAATAATATGTTTTGCTTAATCAGTGATACTTTATGTAGTGAAGTGACTTTTCAAAGACCGGAAGGGAAAGCTCTGAGAATAATATTTTTTGAATCTGTGTAGCTAGATCTCACATCTTCAGGAAAACAGTTCAATTTAAAACCATATTGCACCAAAACCACCTGTTACATAAGTCAATTACACAGATTTTAACGGGACAAATTCCCGATAGCTATTGTGTACAGGCATTAACAACAGGTAATGAGTAGAGTTGACCCAACTACTTCAAACCAGTAGCTTTACCTATCCATTGTATCAGGATAACACGGATCTTGACCACATAATTAGAAATCGCTCTGTCAATTCATCTCATTCTTAGTCAAACTCAAAGGTGAATAAAATGTGTGTTGAATGCATTCTGGACAAAAGCTCTGCAATGAACATTTCTTAGAGAGTTGCATATTTGCATCTTTTTTTATGAGGATCAATGAGAAATTATCTGTGAGATACAGCGTTTAAATTCTGCTGCAATATATTTCAATAGTAAATTCTGCAAATGAGCTAACACCATGCCACAATTTAAAGGATAACTAATACAGATGAAGACGCTAGAGAAGTTAACAATTGAACAAGATTTGTACTGGGATCACAGTGTTCAAACTGGAAGAAGGAAAAAGAACTTAAACAAGATGTCCCAATTCTCACAGAAGGGTTTAGTGATTTTGAAAAGCCATTACAACTTAAAACACTGTCAAATGAGATTGTCCGACCAGTTCTTGGGCAAAACAGGCCAATTCAAAACTAAATAGGGGAGTGAGCATTTAGATTTCAGGAATTTATCACCTGTATATGTTTTCTAACATTTATATGCATCTATGATCGGAAGGAATACAAAATTCCCCTAAAATATAAAGACAATAGATAACTTTTATAAATAAAATACAATAAGAGGGAAAAACACTTAAAACAGTGTCACAATATAAGAAAAAGAATTCTTGATAAGATTCTGTTAAGGAAGAGGCTGACATTTCTCCACCTTCAAACAATAATATCATCTCTTACATTATCTGGGCTTTTCTGGATCAAATGGGCTGTGTAAAGATGGAACTGATGGAAGCAACTTGCTGCCAAGTGTTTTGACAATCTGGCTGGCCAAAAAGACTTCTCCTATCTCAACCAGCAGGGATGCTGGTCCCACCCTCATCTAGCATACAAGGTTGTGACCTCATTTCATAGAACACTGAAAAATAATTTCTAAAACATTTCCAAATTAATTGTATAAACAAATAGCATACAATCCATCTCTGTAAGTTTCAATGTAAAGCAAACAGCATTTTGCATCAAAACCCTATCTTGCATAGCAACCTTTTCCCACACAGCAAATTCTCATAAGGGAATCATATTTATAAAATTATATCATATACATTATATAAAATAATCACACGCTATATATACACACGGCACTTGATATCTGTTGCAATAGTTATAAAAAATATAGAGCCCATTTTTAATCACATACACATACAAACACACACATACACACACACACGCACATTATTCAGTGTGGCCAATGGTACTGCTAGGCACCATTTTTTGTCTTCTAGAACAGATTTTTAATTTATTATGGCATTATTGCCCTTGGTAACAACCATGCTCCTCTGGATTTATTTTTCAATCCTTGCTCCAATTATAAAATCAATCCTTACTGCTTGGACCAACTGCACTTTTAGAACCCAGTGTCTCTGATTATTAGACATTTCACATTGTATACGAACTGGTTAAAATTGAAAGGGGAAGAGCTATTCTGATGCACACATCATTTTTCTACAAATGAAGGATAAAATGGACTATTGTTAACAGCACTGGATGCCTTGGGTAAGGCAGCAATTCTGTATAAACAAAGGAAACAGGGTTAATATTTCTGATCTTGCACCCCAACTTTCCAAGTTGTGTAAAAGTTGGGATGAAGTTCTGAAGAGCAACATGTAGAGAAGTTAATGTACTTCTTAGCATTTATTTCAAAAATGGCATGAAATGTAAATACTGACTACTACAGATGGAAGTTCAAAGTACTCCCCCTGACTTGCAATCAGCTAGGCTAATAAAGCAACCTCAAAGCAAGAGAAACTCTTTGCTTTCTTTAAAAAGAGAAATAAAAGAAAGGGTATTTTCATTCGAGCACATTTCTGCCAATTTTCTTATATCACGTTACATGCCAAGTTCTTCTTATGTTTTGCATAACATACTATGTCGTGAGAAAAAAGTAATGCAATATATGCAACAAGTGAACAGTATTGAATGTGAGACACACCATGGGAACCAAAAGATAAATTTAAAAACATTTAGAATAAAAACAAAGGACAATGCTACAAAATAGCCACATTCAAGTGTTCCCTTATTGTTGAGCAGGTGGCTATAAATGCTACTGTCATTTTTGTTGTTGTTGTGACAATAACACAAGGCCTGCCTTGTTCCTCTTGCTATCAACAAACCAGCCTAAGAACTATATACTTTTAATACATTCACTTACATAAGCCTAACTGCCAATCAGAAAGACTTTGCTGGAACAACTGAGAATCATTCAGCATCAAATGAATCAACATGTCCAGATGTTATGATTCCACTAATAGCTTGTAATTTTTGAGACAAGCTGGGATTCTTCTATCTGATTCATACCACTTAGCTATATAATCATAAGCTGCAGTCCAACCTGGGCCTCAAGAGAGGGTTCTCTCTCTTGTGTATATTTGCAAAAACCTTTACATCAAACTGCAACACTAATTTTCCAATGGTCACTGTCCAAGGAAGATATCATCTATAACAGTGTTTCTCAACCGTGGCATGTTGAAAATGTGTAGAGTTCAACTCCCAGAATTCCCCAGCCAGTTCTTCAAGGTGCCAAGGTTGAGAAACACTTGTCTATAGTATCATCAATCATCACAATGATTTCATTCAGGGAGGTATGGGAAATTGGTTTTTCCGGAGTTAAATAATACACAACAGCAAAAGGGCATTTTAAAACATACATTCATAGGACACTGCATCTCAAAATGAAAAATAAATAGTGATTCTAATAATTAATATTTTTGCTGTCTGTCCCTTCAGACAGCAATTCTGCTGTGCAGTTACTGGCTTTGTTGGGGTATCAAGGAGGGTCATTCTTTAAGTCTCTTCTATTTGGAGCTCTTGATGTCCCCCCAAACTGTCCAAGGTAACACCCCCGTTTGAAATCACTTCAGTCTTTTCATGACAGTGTTTTGAAATCGGCCGATGAAAAAGGGGGCTCCAGTTTAAGGTGGCATCAGATGTCTCCAGATGTGCACTGTGTTCTGCAAAGGGAGAAAACAATGATCAGCATTTGTTTGTCAGCTACCTGAGCAACCTCAACTATTTAAAAGATTTATACAAGTCCCAGCTGGCTGCCATTTACTGAATGTCACTATTTCACCTCCCATTAATGCCATTTTGTGCAGCATCTGGATAAGGATCCGATCTAATTATAGCTGGTGAAATGCAGAAGTACAGCGAAAGATATCCTTAGAAGGTTTTCTTTTTTTAAATATCAGGTCTGTGATTGGAATCAATCAATCAATCCTCGCAGCCTAAGCAAAGGAGAAAGGCAGAGGAAATTTCTTTTGTAAAAGCTTCTTATTTTGCAAAGCACTGCTAGGTATGCTGAGTCAGAACCACAAAATGTATTTATTTGTCCTTACACTAATTCTGATTTCTCTGTGGGTGAATTAAAATATTTTAGTTATAAAAAATGCCAGTTACTATACCAGTTTGGGGCAGGGGTTAAGGCATCAAACTAAACATTGGGAGACCATGAGTTCTAGTCTCACCAAAGGCACAAAGCCAGCTGGGTGATTATGGGCCAGTCACTTTCTCTCAGCCCTAGCAAAGAGGCAATGGCAAACCATTTCTGAAAAACTTGCCAAGAAAACTGCTGGGAACTTGGCCAGGCAATGTCCATGAATCAAGACACCACTGAATAGGAGAGAAAAATATATATATACAAATGATCTAAGAGATAAGAACTGTAAAAACTTCTTGGATGAGAAGCGAAACATCTTCAAGGAAAAACAAAGTAAGTCCAGTTGCCTTTTGAAAAAAAGTTCCCTTGAGATAACTGTGACTTGGATGACTGAAAATCTCCATAAAATTAAGAAAGAAGCACATTTTTCCATTTTTCTGACATACCTGATGTACAATTGAGTGGGCTCACATTTTCTTGGCCACAAGAGTCTTGATGTGATGGTGACTCTGCCTTCTCTTTGTCATTTTCCTCAGTCTCAATGCTGCATCCAGGGACTGTGGATGCCAAGCACATAGTCACAATCATGTGATTTAATGGTTTCATTTCTAGACTGTCTTGCTGATAAGGTGCCATCCTGGGCATCACTGGTACAGAACTATTGCCAAAATTGCCACTGGTTTTAGTGAAACACCTATAAATATCCAGGCCAAGACAAAATAACATAGATCAGAATACACATCATGTTTCACTGACCAATATCTTTATTTCTTCAAACTATTTCTATAATGCCTGCTGTGCACTCATCACCAGGAAATATACAACATGCACATGCCTCTGTATAATCATTCACCTGCAATGAATAGTAGATCTGTAGTAAGTTACCAAATGTCAAAATTAATAATGCATTCAATCCACAACTAAGATATGTAAGGCTAGCAAAAGCTGTATCTTATTTCAGTTTATATAAGATTATGTAAGTAAATGCTGGGTTAGATGTTGTTTAGGATATTAATGACTAACATTAAAATCTTAAACTTGGTTTAGCAGCACAAGCATCTACAAAATGCTTATTATTACAATTATTAATATATATAATGGAGAATATTCTTTAGTGGCCAAGTGTGATTGGACACACAAGGAATTTGTGTGTCCAATAACAAGTACTACTTTGTACTTCTTTTCAAGAGCTTATCTTGATAATTTTTATTGGGGTAATTCGGGCAATATAACAAGGGATTTGATTGTTTGCTAAATTTGCTAGTTTGCTCTCCAAACTGGAAAATCTGCTGCTGACAGAATTTCATTCATGATGACATTCTTCTCCACTGTAATCCTAGAAAGTGAGAACATGCTTATTGATTCTTCCCAAGAAAGATACTTTGAGAATTCTCTCTTGTTCTGGATTGTGAACAGCTAGTCAAGCAAAGAAGGAAGTCAGTTTCTTATTGCTGAAGCTACTCAGCTTTTGAACAAAAGAAAACAACAAAAAAGGCAACTTAACAACCAAAATCCTTTATAGGCATGCTAGCTGTAATCCAAAGTTTTGGGAATCTGCCAGTACTTTAAACATTTGCAGCTGGATCATCACTTCCAAAGACATGAAGGCAGTTATCAAGTTGTTTTCTCAGCATTCACAGTAAATGCTAACAAGCACTTTACTTTATTATTGGTGATTAAACATAAATTTAGTGAAAAACCACATCATAGTTATATCTATTATGGGAAGATGTCAGAACTGTTGCATAAAGCATAAGGTCCAGAAACAATAAGTATCTTAAATGATTATATAAGTAAATGCTGGATCTAACAAAATAATCTGGAATGATCACTCTGGATTTTCTATTTATCTTTACACAAAATATGAAGTCATATTCTTCCTACAGATTTGTTTGTTGTAAAAATGCTAGACAGCAGTTCAGATTATTTAAAGGCTTTCAAATAAGCCATTTAGCAACACCTTCCCATTTTTTTTAAAAAAAAAGTGGGTGAATTCTGATTTATTCAAGATGCTTGCTACCATTTTTAGCAGATGAAAGACCAACAGACAAGATGAAAGAGATGGGAATTCAGGGAGAATATAAAGTGAGGAGTATGGACATTAATTCATTATGCAAAGATGATGTCCATGTGAGGCAAAATGCAGCACCCTAACCTGAACCATTATATCAAAAATTCTCGTTTTCCATCTTTATGTTAGCTGTAAACAGATACACAGAACTCACTTAAGATGCAACATGTAGAATTTTGAGTATTTTATGTAGTACTGCAGGAACAAAAACAAAAAACAAAACCCTGACTTTTGGCTGCCAAGCCAAGCTGGCACATTTTAACTTTCATTTTCATTTTTTTCCACCCAGTGAGCTCTGAACATGAACCATAATCCAACACCTTACATTTTGCACCATGTAAAACCCTTGACTTTCAGTTTGATTTAATGGAAAAGTGACAATGCAACTCCCTGTATGTGCCTGGTGTGCTAGGTGCTGTGGGACGGCAGAAAACAACATCTAAATAAAAGTATAATTTATAATATGGGCAACAAGCACAGATTGTACAATCCCAAGATTGTTATTAGATGAGTCTTCAATGTAGAAAAACCAGGTTGCCTTGTGAAATATTAAGAAAAAAAGAAACAACTATTAACAGAATGTTACTATTTCATTTTATAGTCCATCAATCCATTTTAGGTTATGTGCTTACTTAAACTGAAGCAAAATAGAGGCTCATATATAAAAAGTTAATTTTTGTGTGTTTCTCATGGAAGAAAAAAAAATGGCTCAACTCTGCGATAAACAAGCGTTAAAAGTATTGCATAAAGTTTTTTCCCTTACTGCATGAGCAACTAAGCTTAAAATATACAGCCAACACAAGGCACACATTTTATAATGTACAAAGCGGAACTATTATTCCACGTTTATTTTGAACAGGATGGCTAGTAAAATAGTGGTGTTGAACCACAAATATTGAGTTTATTTGGTTTAAGGGACAGCCGTGCACTACATGAGACCAAAGTGCTCCTTCTGGGAATTCTTTATGGTTTCTGAGACAGTTCATAATTTCAAGGCTGGCCATTCTGGTTAAAACCTGCTAATGGGAAATTGGAAAAATGGGTGGGACCTAATCATTATAGGCTCATCTTTCTAAATGGAATAATATTTCTTCATGCAGGGCAAGCTTTCTATGAAGCAACTTCTGGCCCATCAACAGAAAATCTGCAGTGGGGAAGGAAAAGTTGAAGCTTTTAACTTTATAAGCTCAGGCTCTTGCTTGATAATCTTGTTGCTGAAGGAGGGCAAAAGGATCTGGTAGCTTTCAGGAAAGAGTGAAGTTGGGACAACCACTGTGGATAATATTATATCCAGCCTAAACACTTGCTTAAGAAACACTTGCTCATAAGGTGGGATACTATTTTTATGCTTCCTTGCAATTCAGGACATGTAAATTAGATCAAGACTCTTCTCAGAGCAAAATCACCCTGCTTCTTCTATCAGGCCATTTCCATTTCAATATTGCAAGGAATGTGCCAGATTGCGCTGTTTCCTAAATTAAGAAATGGCTAATTTCATGAAGAAATGTGCCTATAACTTACAAAGCTGAAATTTGGTTGCATCTTGTAGTTCAGCCCAGATTTGGAGTCAGCTGGCATCAAAATTGAATAAATAAAATTGTTCAAGCAAATCCTGCAATTGATAAATGTCTGTGTAGCACAAAACTGCCCTCAGTAAGTATAATTGACTAAAACTAGCTCTGTGCTTAAAACTGAAGGAATTTAAATTTTTTGAGGCAGGACGGTTTTCGGGTAGCCAGTTTCTAGAAACCATGTGGTATTTTCTACATGTAAACCTGGAATAGTAATAATGCAAATGTCACGATGCACTTACTAGACACATGGTTGGGATTGCTAATCTGTGTAGGCTCAAATTTAGAGATCCAAATATCTCTTTGATCTCTTTAGCTTGATTACCTGTTATTATTCCAGCAGTTCCTGCAATTGGCATACTCTGAAGGATCTGTTTGAGGGACTGATGTATATACTTCACCACCCTGGATGATGGAGGAATGGAAATATTTGAAAATCAAAATAAGGAATCACAAATGAATAGTAAGTCAAAATTAAACAAGCAGGCACAGTACATATCTCACAATATTCATAAAATGAGCAATTATGGTAACTTTATAACCTGTGGACTACAACTCCCAGAATTCCTGAGCCAGCATGGTCATAAAGTTGCAAAAGTTGCCCGTGACTGTGCTAAAGCAAAATGTTATGATTTAGACATACATGTACATCATCATTTTCTTGGCCTTATTTTCAGTTTGAACTGTCCAAGTTTAATTTGAAGAAAGAGGTGAAAATGCTACTGATGACAGATATGAAGATTTTATTCACTGGAAACTAATGTCTGTTGGTAGAGACAGGATGTTGCTTGTGTGACTGATGAAATACAATCAATGTCCCAGTTTCTTCCAATTATTCCAATTAGATCAGCTTGCCTGACTAAATTCTGGGTTTGAAATTTGCTAATATTTTTACAGATGCATTAATTTGTCAGCCAAAAGAGATGGAGAAGGCAGGCAAGGGGATTTCTCAGCTCCTAGTTTTGGCTGTACAATCTTTGCAAATAAAAAAAAAAAATCAAACAGCATTAATAACATGTAACTCATTGCTATGTATATGGGAGATCTGATAAATACTTGCAGATATGGCAACACAAACAGTAATGTGAATCTACATTTTAAATACTCGGATCCCTTAGGGGAAGACAAAATTCAAGACAACTGTTTCCAAGTTGCTGCATGCATATAGGATAAAATAATTAAACTATTGGGAGCGGGAGAGGGAGAAACAGGATAACTTTTTCTCATCTTTGAATCTTGGGAACTAATTCTGTGAAGAGGCTGCAACACCTTATTTGAAAATATTGCCATCGATGCACAATTACCTTCAATTCCATAATATTTGTCCCATGTTTGGGAAGGGTTTTTTTTAAGCACAAAAAGCAAAACCAATGCTTTAGCGTAGATTCTTCCTTTTTACACAGAACATTTAGGGACACTTCTCCAAAGAAAAGCAGGATATCAACTGACTTAAAACTCAGTAAGTGATGAATAGCCACAGCAAATGGTTTTAAAATTTTCAAGGATATTGATCAATATAAGCACTGGAATCTCTGAAATAATTGCATACTGAATGATGAATGCAGGATTTCCTACTTGAGTGAAATAATGTTACTTGGAGATAAATTTAAATGTGAGAATTAGGCTTTTGGGGAGCATCTAAAAGAAGAATCTTTAACACCTGTTTTAAGTTTGTGTTCTCAGGTCACCCACCCAGCCGCCTAGGCTCTAATTTAATTTCACAGCTGTTGCGTCCACCTTCCCCTATATGCTTACATTTAAATATTCCTAAAATCAATGTTTGGATTAGCCTTTAAATGGGTCTTAAAGATCTAAGAAGCCCACAATAAGGAAACATGAAGACTGTGAGAGATTTAAAAGGTTATCTGAACAGCAATTCTTGTACTTCTAGTAATCTGTTATTCCATAAAATGAAGTGTTTATGTTCAATTATCAGAGTAAACAATTGCCCTCTCACCCTCCCACTTGAAGCAGATGATGTTACTTAATTTCTGAACACTTTCCTGGTTTCCCATAAAACATTCAAACAGTTTTGTGAAGGACCTCTAACCTAGCGACTCCTCCTGAGTTGTTGCTACTCAAACAGCAAGAACAATTATCAACCTGCATTCTTTACTCCTCAAACCTTAAAACTCTATCTGAACTGTCTTCAGCTCAGCATGAGTAAGGAAAGCTCTATTTAAAGTAGGCTTCACAATAAAAATATAGCCTAAGAGCTGTTTTTCAAAACAGACGTGAATAGAATAGTTCATTCTTAAAAAGGAAGTACTTTAAAAGGAAGCAGATATTATGGTGTGGCTGAGCAAGAACAAAAAAAAGGAATTCTTTGGTTTATGAGCCCATTTTTGGCACACTGAAATGTAATTAAGGGCACTTACTTAAAATTAGATCTGAAGTATAGCTTAGTCACGAAATGACTTGACATACATCAAATCTGTGCATATTTTTAAAAAAGTGATTCTCTTGTCTGCTAGGAATCCCCTCATCTGACATTATCAAAATCTCAACATAACGTAACATAAGAGTTTGGATTTTTTTAACATAGTTCCTGCAAGTGCAGGGTCTGGTTTTTTTTTCTCCAGATCAACTCAGTGTTGAACTGTTGTCTGAGTCAGATGTTGTGGGCTGAGACAAAATGACTGATGGCCCATAGTTTCCCAATGAGCTTTCATGCCTAAAATGGGACTAGAACTGGTTTCTCCAAAGGCAAATGTCCTTACTATTATGAAAGAAAAGCTAAGGTATGGACATGGGCAGTTAATTTATCAGGAATATATAAATGTTATTTTCAAGTATACAAAAAGCTATATCCAACATTATTCAAACTGATTTCTGTTCCCATGACTAAAATAACTTTTTCCTTCCACTCTGTCCTCATTAAATCTTCTGGGGGGACGCGGAAATCCCTTAATATTGGAAAGGAGAGATTTGATCTGCTAGTTATGTCTACTCTTTTGGCAGAAAGACACTGCAGGATACAATTCAAAAACAAGCATGGAAACCTAATACAAATTACCTCTAACTATGTGCTTGTTATCTCTAACTTCACATTATATTTGCCTATGCATATTCACCATTTGATAAAATAGCATCACGTGACTATAAAAATGTTTTATTGCATTTTTATGGTTTAAAACCTTTCAAACCTAAAAACCTGAAACATTAGTTCTTAGACTGAACCTGAATTTGACTGAATCAGCTTCACACATTTATATCCAAAACCCCTATTCTTAATGTACTATTTTTTTTAAATTTCTAGAAACTGAAAGTTTAAACAAAACCAGGCATCTTTGACTGATAACAGAACTTCTCAGTAACCACAGGAATGACGAAACCTTTGTTCCATTCAGCAATGTTTCCATTAGAAAACCCTGACTGCTACAAATTCAGTAACTTATTCAAAAATGAGTGTATGGAAGGAACATACGGCCTATAGTAAATGAAGATGTTCAAGTTTCCAAATGTTACATTAACAAAGATGGTTTTTAAAGTATCATTAAGTGCATATTTATATTTAACTATTTATTTATTAAGTCTTTAATTTTAGTGAGTTTAGCATACTTTAATTGCTGTCCAATAATATAAACTTCAAGAACAAGATGAAAATTATATGACATTTGTAATATCTCTCTTTCAAGGAGAATGAAGCCTTTCATTTCCAACTTTCATTTCCAATGTTCATAACAATCAAAGCTTCAAAGAGCTTGATAGATAAAGCACTGTGCTTACTTACATTTCCTATGTGATGGGTGTGATCATATTCTATGTGGCTTCGGGAGAGAGAGTTAGAATGTCCTGGATAAACCCCAGTTCCTCCATTGATAGCACCATTCATGATCCCATTCATTCCATCAGTAACCTTATGATGGAGGTGGAGGCATCCATTATTATGTTTTCCATTACTGATAAAGTTTCCATGGACGCCACCATTAATGCGGCTTGTGCCTGGTAGCGTTGTATACTGAACCATCTGTCCATTGATATCTGTTCCTTGGTAGAGATAGCTGGGAGGGTCATACTCTGTAGAAACAAGGAAGAAAAAAAAATCCTTTAGAAATTGCAACAAAACTTAGATGCACTGTGGAGAAGGCGGAGCTTCGTCTCGGTGCTAAAGCTGAGATCTCGGGGCTCTGAGATCTCAGCTGATATTTTCACCCCTGGTCGGTCCTAACGGACCTAAACCGTCCCATAGAGACGGGGATTGTGAAGGGCGCAGTCCCAGGATCCCAGAGATATCGCAAATCTCTGGTTTGATCCGGGAGAAGCCCTTTTGCTGGCGGTGGAAAGGCAGCCTCCAAAGCTGCTGAAGTCGGGACAGCTCCGAAAAGAAAGTGGCTGGAGCGAGAGTGTATCGGTTGGGTGAGAAACCTCTTTTGTATTGTAAATTGGTTGAGACCTGAAAGGATATCCTGAACAAAGAAGAAACCTGTGACTTTATTTTTGTCTGACTGGAATCTGGTTGAGCGGCGTTTTTTAACTGATGTCAAATTGAGGCTTGGATTCTTTCCTTACTATTTTTTTTTTTCTGAGGACTTTAATGTGACTTTGTAGGTAACCAGATTGATTTTTTTCTTATATATATTTTTATGCTTCTTTTGATTTTTTAATTTTCTTTAGGATAGAGGCCCCCTTTGATTTTTTTTTTCTTTTCCTCTGAGTTTTGTATACATTACTCTTCTTTCCGGCTGGGGGGGGGGAAAAGTATTAAGAGATCTTGCAACACTGCCAACTAGAGGCTTGAAAGTACTTTATTTGAATTGGGGAGAAATGTATAAACACTCCTTCTCAAGGACATTTTAATGTGATAAGATGGAGGGAGAGCACAGAAAAATATTATTACAGGTGTTTTCCTGGACTCTTATCAATATTTCAACACTTGAGGCTTGGCTTTGAAGCTGCTGGAGAAGAGAGTCATAATAAGAGCCTTGGATAAATAAATAAAGTGCAGTGTGCAGTCTATATATATATATGTATATATATATATATATACTTGTGAAACCTCTACTCGCCAGCCTTTTTGTATATTTCAATTTTAGTAATATTTTTATTTTTGCTTTTTATTTTATCCTTTTTCTTCTTTGGTTTTTTGGGCCTTTTTATTATTGGATTTTTCCATTTTGGATCATAATTGACTACTCTAATCAGATGGATTGAAGGTCAAAAAGAATTTGAAGTTTTTTGAAGCATTAAAATGAAAAAAAAAGTGAGAAAAAGAAGAAAGTGTTAAATGAAATAGACTGTGTGTATTTGGATTGCTTGGTGACTTTGGGACTTTTGGAAATTCTTATTTGAATAATTAAAATCATTTGGGTCGTTTAAATTTTTTCTTTTTTTTTTACAATGGCATTACTTATGGATGAACTGAAAATGGAATTTATAAAATATAATCAAGAGAAACAAGAAGGGAAGGATTCTTTTGGCTCTATTTTTCATTTTTTAGAAATGGCAATTTCTACATATGAGAAACTACAAGAACAAGAAGATTGGGATGAAGAAGAAACCATCCTTAATGAACAAGCAACTTTATTTGGGGAAGAAAGGGGAAAGAGGAGAAAGAGAATGGAGAATTTAAGACTTAAAAAAACAACCAAAAAAGGGAAAAACAAGGTGAAAAGTGGACACAATATCAGAAAGCAACAGAAAAGAGGAATACACAAGAGGGTGGAGATTAAGAGACAAGGGGGTAAAAAGGGTAGAGAGGAGAAACAAGGGAGGAAAGAAGGGAAGGGAAGAGAAGCTACAAAGGTTTGAAACTAGATGTAAAGAAACAGATTTTATTTAGAGATAATGGGTAAACATATAACTGAAAAAGAGATTCTGCAAAGGTACATAAGATTGTGTTGTATCTGTATTTGAAATAATGTTAGAAAATTGGAATAATATATGATTATAAAATGGGACAAAATATTTAATGTAACTTAGCGAATTTTTTTTTTTTTAAATAAAATAAATGAAATTAAATATGAGAGAATTGAATTAAAGAAAGTAACTAAGCAAGATCTATAAGTGTTCCCATAGAAGTATGATATTTATTTAGAAAGGATTGTGTAAAATGTTTAAGACTTAAATGAATATTAATTTTAATGATATAATTTCAATTACTATGGATTGTTGTTTTAATTATATTATATATCCCCAAAAAAATTTTTTTTCCTGTTTTAAAATATTGAGTTTATTTTTAGAATGTATTACGCAGAATCCGAATGAAAATTATGTGTTATGTTAAGCTTTAAAACTAGGGGAAGGATAAGTATGACAAGGCATTATACTCCAATCAGTCATTACAGAAGAAATTTTGTGTTAATGAGAAAAAATAATAGACAGCTGAAACAGGACAGACAAAAGATATAAGTATAATGATTTAAATTGAGATGAAATAAATATAATAGAATTAAGAGAGTGAAAAGAGGGGAGAAACTATATAGAAAATGTAAAATAGTAAATAAGAAATGGAATTGCTATATAAAAGTAAGCATGAACTTGAATTTATGTCTGTACAAAAAGATGTAACTCGGGATCAAACTGCCGTCCAAAAAGATATTTTATGTTTTTTATGTTTTGTGTTTTGTTGGTATATGTTTGTTTGTTAAAAAATTAATAAAAAAATTTTCAAAAAAAAAAAACTTAGATGCACTGCATGTAGACGAAGATCTCGACCTATTTTTCCCTGCATTTATATACCATGTCAATTAACAGTTTTAGTCTATAGCAAATCTTACAATAGGAAGAATCTTTCTAAATATAATTTAAAACAAATATAATTTAAAACAAACAGCAGAGTTGGCTTCACTTAAAAATAAAAATGAATCTCTGCAAGCCTTAATCTTCATTTGCCAAATCAGGAAGGCATGGGGTCAGAGTAAGCTTTAAATTTCATAGCATATTTACAAATTTGTTGTCTTTACTTATATTCTCGTTTAAGTGGAGATCATGATAAAAATACATAGCAATACTTATGGGTTACATTGTTCCATTAATTTAGCAGTCAAGGTCATGTGACTCAATCAATCATATTTTATCATGGCCAAGGCTAGGGATAGTAAGCAGTGGTAAAGATTAAAATAAAATAGTAAAAACATTAATAAAGTTGCCTAAATAAAATAAAATATTGGATTATATCAAAATAGTTAACAAATAACCTGAGTCTTAAACATAGGTTGGTGTTTCATTTTAACTACTACTACACAGCTTTTTGTTATAACCTGCATTATAGAGGATTTGCAGGCTGAGAAAAATAAACTCCTCCAGAAATTGTCTTTTCTTTCACAGTAATGATAAAGCAGGGATGAAATATAACGAGATGTGGAAGGTACAGACTTCAATGGATAATTAGGGCTGCAGAAAAAACAATCGCAACCAGCCTGCCTTCCATTGAGAATCTGTGTACTGCATGAAAAAGAGGACTGATAAAATACCTACAGACCCCTCACATCCTGGACATGATCTATTTCAACTTCTCCCTTCAGGATGCTGCTATAGAGCATTGCATGCCAAAACAACCAGACATAAAGGTAGTTTTTCCCCCTGTGCCATCACTCTGCTGAAAACTTAATTCCCACAACACCGTCTCATTTCTCATCTTCCCTACTATCTTCTCCTATTGGTTTCTTATGATTTATCATCTGTTTTGTAATTTATAATTAATGATTGTAACTATGATCTATGTCTTATTAATAAAATAGGGTTTTTATGCATGAAAAGGAACATACTATGCAAGGCGTTTTGCTGACGGTTCTTCCATAAACACATGGCAATAAAGACAATCAGAATGAAAACCATCACTCCAAGGACACAGGCAACTATCAGATACAACATGTTGCCACTCCGGATTGAACCATTTGGTTGACCTGCATTGCTCCCAATTCCACGGTCAGGGAAATTAGGTGGTGTACTAAGGTCTTTTACTGGGTATTCAGATGCTCCAGGTGATCGTTTCACTATTTGGAATTAAAGCAAAAAGTTGAATGAAAAAAAAATTAAATGGAAAATGCAAGTATTATTCTGACCTTAGGCAGAAATTCAGCAACAACTGAAAATGCTTTAAAATTATTAAATCCATTAGTTATACAGTATTATTAAAATTAGATGCATTTGTTTTGACATACATCACAAACAATCATAGAAAAATGAAAAAACTGAGAGGGATGGTAAAGATTGCCATGTTATTCTACTTGCCTTCAGTTTAAAGAGCACTGTTTCAATTTAGAAAGGCATAATAAAGTATATGCTAGTTAGACAACGTTTCTCCCCTTTTGAAAACATTGCTTTTAAAAACTGACCAAATTTCCTTATTAATAAGCAGATTTATGATCAGAAGCAACAATGATGGATGACATCACCTAGTTTGGTAATGAAACGTCTGCAAGAAAACCACCAAGCTCAGAGAGCACCAAAGATCCCACAATTGTTTCTTACCTTTGGTTTCACATATCATCACATTGCTGTAGTCACTTTCTCCTCCTTCGTTGTAGCACTGCATTTTAATATCATACGATGTTTCAGGCTGTAGGTGGCTTATCAAGTGCCATAGTTTTGTGCCTGGGAAAAGAAGGAGCAAAGAGAAATGCTATTTAATAGAACTGTATTCTTTCAAATGAAATGCATTATAAAAAAGGTATAGAAAATCTTATGAGACAAAAGTTAAGTCTATTAAACTCTGCATTCATCGAATATGTACAAAAAAAGCACAGTTAATTCCTAAATTAAATCATTGATAAATCTGATAAATTGTTTTTATATGGTCAGTTTAGGCAAAGCAGTATCTTCTATGTCAGCCTTTTCTAACCCATTGATCTCTAAAAGTATGAATACAAAAATATAATATATTCAATGGGGCTACTACTGTACATAATAAGAATATAATTATACAAGGATAATATTTCCATCTCATTTAACAAGGATTTGTGTACTGATCTTACCTTCTACAACATCTCGCTTGTAATCACTATCATTGTCACTATCTGTTGGGCGATAATAAATGTAAAATCCTTGGATAGGTGTGTTGTTGTTACTTGAAGTAATATACTAAAATAGAAATGTTTAAACATGCGAGAATTCAGAACATTCAACAAGGAATAAAGATGTAGAAGAGATAGATTTAATGACATTGCTAAATGAAACTGCAAAAAACCACCCAATTTAAACTTAAGCACTACCTAGGGAAAGAATTAATTTTGTAGTGTATTTCCATCTTCAGTTTTTAAAATTAACTTACATATTCAATCATTAAAAACTGAAACAATTAGAATTAGAACCTAAGATTTAAAAAAAGATATCAGCATTTAATATGCTATTTTCTTTGAATATTCTAGTATGTTCTCATCACTCACTTTTACTTTTTATACTGCACTAAATAATAAACAATATAAACTACCAAAATGGAAAATGACCATAGGCAAACCATAGCCTGTTTAGAATAGCATTTGTAGACCACATGTTAAATGTTCAAAGTTCTTTAGATGGCAATGTCTACACCTAATCGTCTAAGAGTGCAGAACTTTGTTCTAAGACAGTTAGTGAACAAACTGTTTTTATTGCGCACACAATACCTTTCAAAAACATAAAACATTATTTCTAGAAAAAGAACTGGATACTTACAGTCCACTTTAACATGATCTGGGTGTCACTAACTGCTTCAGTATAAGCAATGTGAGGTCCTGCGATGGGGCGGTTGGAATATCGGTTGGTAAAGCCAGCCACGTTATATGGTCGAGAGGGAGAACTTCGAGGGCTTTCCCCATAATTATTAACAGCAATTACACGAAACTTATATGCAGTTCCTTGCAAGAAAAAGAAGAAGGGGTGGGGTGGGGGGGGGAGAGAGAGAGAATATGAGATTAAATAAATAACTTTCTGGGGAAGGAGAAATGGCCAATATTAGAACAAGGCATGCATATAAATACCTGGATCCAAATTGTCAACTTCCACTGAAAGTTTAGATGGAGAGATATTATCTGCTGCAATTAGCCATTCATTATTTCTGTTAACACGTTTATATTCTACTTTAAAGGCAGTGATGGGTGATCCACCGTTTGCCCGTGGGATCCAAGTGACATAAACGGAGGTTTCTGATGCTGTTGAAATAGTAGGCCGATCTGGTGCCTCAGGAACTAGAAAAGAAAATACACAAATCTTCATATTGTACCAAAAAAACCAAATTGATTTTTATATCTGTAAGTTGTTTGTCAGTCAAATTAAAAAGATACACCCAATGTTTAAAGGGCTTGTGGAATGGACTTGAAGGACAGAAAAAGGGAATAATCAGAGAAGCAGAGAAGCCCATTTCAAGAAGCTGGTTTCAGACAAGCCCCTCACTAATTCACACGAAGATAAAAGGAGGGATAGGGAAAATGCATTCGAGTCACAAAATTCCGTTACTACAATAGAAGTATTCCTGACTTATGTGGCATGGGTTTCTTAGTCGGTTCTACACAAGGTAACTTAAGACTTAATTCTAGAAAATCCTTCTTGAAAGGCAACTTTTTTCCAGTTTTCAAAGACAGAATCAAAACTACTTATGGAACCAATCAAACAAGCCAAAAGATGTACTGGCTGCTACAATTTATTGACAATAGTGCAACAATAGTGAGTTAAACCAGAACATATGGATCTTGAAACATCAGCACACCAAAGAGAATTGCATAACTTAATTCACAACTATGGAAATGGACACAGAAACCAGTTAATACCAAAGTAAGTTCAGCTTATTTTAAAGAAACTAAATAGGTTTTTGCATGATAGCGAGTATAAAATGTAAAATGAAATTCGTAGATTCATGAAAACTTTTGTTACTATCTCTGTTAAGTATTCGCAGTGGATACTGTATTAGCATCCTATTTCCAGGATGGAAACTAGGAGACTATAATTCTCGTCCAGTGTAGGCATGAAGCCAGCTGGATGATCTTGGGCCAGTCACTCTCGCTTAACTCTAGGAAAAAGACAATGGCAAACTACTTTTGGAAAATCTTGCCAAGGAAACTGAAGGGACTGGTCCAGGTGGTCCACAGGAGTCAAATATTGACTCAAAGGCCCCTTCCCCCACCAAAAAGCTAGTATTCAAAACCATGCAGATTACATTAATACTTACTGAACTCACTTGAAGTTAGATAGCAGTGGAAACAGAAAAAGGGAGAAAAGGAATGTTAGTAAGTCTGTTACAATCATTATCTGAGATATTATCCCAAAACTTTTTGTATGTTTTATATCAAGTTGTACAAGATACACCATGAAGAAAAGAAAATATTTAATTGGAAAAAGAAAGGTACAGTGTAACACTGAAAAAATATATTTTAAGATGTTTCTAATTTACCTTTGTACATTGACTTAAATAATTCAGAATTCTCATTAGTTTTTTAACAGAATGAATATTATATTCAAGATATGAAACCTGACTGGATTGTTTGAAATCAATTTGTAATAACAAAACTATTTTGAAATGCTTGAGAGTTGGTGGTGTATAATGTTCTAGTTTTTGAATAGTTCGTTGAGGGGTTTTGGACATTTTAAAGATATGTTATTGTTTTATTATGTTGACCAGAGTCATAACAAATTGGGATAGCCCATAAATCTCATAAATTGTAAAATCTGCACATTTTAGCAATATAAACAGAGTGACAGAACACGCCCTATAGTAGCATTTATTTTATAACAGAAAATATTTAACTAATGTTAAAACTCTAAGTATAAATTCCTTTAATTCTAACACCTTGGCATATAACCTAAAGCTGCTTCATAAAACAAATGGCATGGAAAAACAATAGGATAATCCAAGCCCTGATATTATACAAATTGCAAACATTTTGAATTAAGCATTATTATGCTATTATCACAGAATTATGCCAATATTCAGAAGCAGGATATTGCTTCTTGCTTCAAAAGAAGAATTGATTGCTTCCCAAAAAAGCATTTAAACATCTAAAACTGTCTAAGATCACTAAATTAAATGACCCACTTATTCTCCTCAGCAGCGGTTTCACAAAACATTGGAGCAGAAGCGATTTCTAGTAATACTGCCTAAATCATTAACTGCAACAAAGGAAGCAGCCTCATACAAATTCAGTCTATTTATCCACCTATCTTATTATGACAGATAGACACACAGACACAGACACACATTTTCCAGGTACCAGGTCCTGGTGAATCATCTGCTACTTAATCTTTAAGTGACATAGTTTGCATGCAAAGCATATATTCTATCACTGAACTAAACTCAAAGGAAGACTTCAGTGTTTGGAAAATGTGCTCTCTTATTTTCTTTTGAAATTTCTTCTGTTAACACACAAGTGACCTTGGAAGTGCACAATTAACAGAATGTTTGAAAAGCACTTTCAAAAGTACATTATTTTCAGATTTATTGTTGGGACTTACCACCACTGTGTCGAGACAGATCTGGAAGGACCACGCCAAAATTGTTGGTTGTTCCTTCTTGAATAACAGAATGTTTAGGAATGCCGATTGGTTGAGAGGGTGTCTGTGAGGTTTTTGAAGAGGATGACCTTTCTGAGGAAAAAAAAGATGTATATTCAGGAAATAATTTAAGGCGACTTAAGGTACTTTTCGAGTCTTTTTAGTATTAGTCCCTTACATCTTATTTACATCTTGTTCTATGCTGAACAGCGGGCAACAAAAATGCTGAAAACCCCTGTAATTTACTCATGTTGCTTTGTTTAATTACTGATACTCAAGAAAAGCTTCCACATGAAAATGAGCTAATGGAATAGGCTCAGGAGAGACTTTGAGCATCCACAAGTATATCAATGTGAAATGTTTTAAGAAATGCTCTTCCACATATGAAACATCTTTGACAGAGTTGCTCATGGGACGGGGAATCTGATTCTACCCTGCTCTGGTATTTCCTCTGCTGCTTTGGGAAACAAAAAGGAACTGTTTGTTAGGGAAAACATGCCAGGGGTTTCCTAGTGTGCAAACTTCAGAAAAAGTGTCACCTAAAATATATATCAGGGAATAATGAGTGGTCTAACAAAAGCTTTTTTACCTTTGCTTGTACGAAAAGTAAGCATGGAAGGCTGACCTTCGCCAGCATCATTTTTTGCAACCATCAAGACTTCATATAAACTGGAAGGTTCCAGTTCTGTAAGACTAAGTTCATTTTCACTTCCAGGAACTCGAATTGTATACCAGTTAGTAACATTGCCATCCAGCTGTGAAAGGAGAATTAAAAAGTGATAGCAAAAACTTAAGTTTACAGGAAGGTAGGTAAACAATTTGATGGTTCTAATGTTGAACTGTATAATTTATATTGGGGTGTCAAACTCACATCACGGCAGTGTCAGGTGACACATCGGGACTTTTCCCCCCTTCACTAAACTGGGCATGGGCATGGTCAGCACATGATGCAAGTTTGACAGCTTTGATTTATATAGTAGCCATCTGGCTACCAAACTGTATTTAAAAACAAAAGCAGAGGCACAATGAAATGCTTAGGATCGCCACAAAAGTTCCTTCACATACTTCAAAATGTAAATTTCACTCTTCCTGTAATACAAGGCCCAAAGATGTTTAAAACAGTCCAACTTTCATTAATTATTATTACTGCCAATGCTTTAAATTGATGTAGAGCAGCATCCTATTTTTCCTCTCTCATCGTTAATACCAGGAAAAAAGCCAATTTTTTTTTAAGACACAAAAACTAATATTTACTTAGAGCCAGGATAGTCCTACCTTCCGATATTTCACAAAATAAACATTGATTGGCCGACCACCATCCTTTCCAGATCGCCAGACCAGGTTATACTGGTCTGGCTTAAGTGTTTGTGGAGGGCTGAGAATGATGGGAGCTTCGGGTGGGGAAATGCCACTGGATGTTTTTTCTGTAGTGGTTTTGTCAGTAAGAATCTTGGCCGGAGACTTTCTGGGGAGACCCGTTTCTGAATCAAGATCTCCATCTCCATCATCATTCTGAGCAATTTCAAAAGGTGAAGCTTCTGTTTTTGTACTGGCTTCGTAGGGAACTGCAGAAGAATGTGAAGATTAAAGACAGGCATTGTCTCAAAGATCTTTACAAATGACACTTCACACTACCACTTCTCCCATCAACCTTTCTTTGTAACTGAACCAATGTATATCATCACAGAGTGATTTATAACTTTTTTAAAAAAAGGAAATTAGATCACAGCAGCAAATAAGAACAGTTTTTAATTGCATTGCAAGGGTTCCTATGGTTTCTAGATTCTTATACTCATGGCTAAATCTATGTTGAAAATAACAATAGCAATAGCACTTATATACCGCTTCGTAGAATTAGAAGAATGTTATAGTCATTGTACAAGTACAACAAAACTTACAGCCCTCTCCTCTCTAAGTGGTTTACAGAGGCAGCATATTGCCCCAAACAATCTGGCTCCTCATTTTCCTGTCTTCTGAAGAATGGAAGGCTGAGTCAATCTTGAACCAGAGACTTGAATTGCTAGCAGCTGGCAATCAGCAGATAGCCTGCAGTATTGCATACAAAATTCTTCAAATGCAGGTAATCTTCAACTAACGGGTTTGTTTAGTGACTGTTCAAAGTTACAAAGGCATTGAAAAAAGTAATAGATAGGATTTGTAAAGTAAGCATTTCATTGTGCAACACTCTTTGCCTGCCTCTGTTGAAATACTAATCGGTTTGCTGTGGGTAGCTGATTCATTAAAAATGAAGGAGGGAGAGTTTAATTGTTTCAACATGAATACTAATGTGTCAGCAACCTCAGCAAGTTGAACCCAGCTGACCTCAAAACATAACACTTATTATAATCTCAAGTCTGTGGTTATAAGCTGTTGTTTATCGGCCACAATTCTAGAAACAGACAACAATGGTTATTTTAACAATTCAATTTGCAAAGATCGAGCACAGAAAGAGCATGTTTCAGCATAGAAAGCAACAGAAATGTGATGAGCTATAAAATGTATAATTTTACAATGTGGCAATTTGTGGATGTTCAATTAGTGCAAATGGGCCAAATATTTGCACATTATTTAGTAAGACAATTGGGATGGCACTCACCAACTGTAAGGGAAGTCTCAGAACGAGCAAGTCCATAATCATTTGTTGCTTCACAGATGTATTTCCCAGCATGTTCTGCTGTAAGAGGCTGAATATATAAGGAACTTGACCCACTGCGAGACATAATGAAGTAGGCTCTGTCTGCAATGGAGTTACTGCTTCTTGACTGGGAGGATGACTTATGTGATTTTGAGTAGAGCATCTGTGAAGGATGGGTGCTAATTATTCCATGCCTGTTGTACCAACGAATTACAGGGGTAGGCAATCCAGTGGCATTACATGACAATGACACAGTGTTGCCCTCTATCATTTTGGTATTTGCTGGCAATGAAGTTATAATTGGCTTGGAACTTTTGTCTGGTTAAAAAAATGAAAGCAGAAAAAAAATACTATTTACTAAGAGAACTGAACTATTATCGGAGACTCGATGTATAGAAGAAACTTGGATTGGTAGGGAAAAATAGAGTGATTATTTTTGTTTATTTTAAATATTTACATACTGCTTTGCATAAACTACTTCATGAATCAAATTAATTGTCTTATATGTTAAACAAACAAAGAGAAGAACAAGGATAGTAAGGGGGGAAGGAATGGGAACCTTCAAATATTTGAGGTATTTATTGTAGGTAACAACACTCTAAATAGCATGCATAAGTTCTGAAAAACTTAATACACAAATGGATGACAATTCACAATTTGTGCCATCTGCAATAAGAGCTCTGTGGATAATTTTAGAGGTCAGGCAAGTTTATAAAGAAAAAGATTTCCTAGCAATGTCAAAAATTGGCCAGATCTTACAATTCAATGCATAGCTCACTGGTCAAGATTTACTCACTAGAAATAGCCCACAAACCCACAAGCCATTTCTGTATATATACTAAAGAGAGATAGGATAGAAAAAAAATGTATCAGGTGCTTTTTACCTGCTTGGGAATGACATCTCCCAGTGGACTGTGAAAATCCAATGCCATTGTTTACGAAGCACTGATACAATCCTGTGTCTCCTGGAACAATTTGATTTATTCTCAGCTTGTTTCCTGAAGGGAAGTGCCGGGAAGAAAGATGGATGGGAATTCCATTATGGTACCAGGTAACATTTGGTGAAGGATTTCCATGTATTTCACAGGAAAGATGCAAAATTTTGCCCCAGGACACAAACTGATTTTGTAATCCTCTTGATATAGAAGCCGGTTCTAAAACCAAAGAGGAAAAAAAAAAAAAAGGAAGCATTATATCCTGTTTCATTCTGTTGCGGCAGCAGCCTTTTGACACTGAATTTGTAAATTAAAAATAGTCATCGTACCAAGCACATTTATGCTGTAGTTCACGTATTTCACAACTCCGGAATTATCTTGGACTACACAGGAATAATTTCCCGCATCAGATAGATCCACAGAATCAATGGTAAGATGAGAATGAAAGAGCTTCCATCTGTTCTGAATTAGCACATCTCTGCCATCTTTATACCAGTGAACAGAAGAAACAGGCAGCCCACTAATTACACACTCCAACATCAGAGGTCTATGTTGAGGTATTGCCAATACCTGAGAACTGGTTGGATAAAGAATATGAAAATCCGCTGAGGAAGAGTCTGCAAATTGAGGAAAAAGTTAGCGTGAGCTTTTCTAATAAACTATCTCAAATTCCTTGGATTCCTAAGTTGTTTTCCCCCACAAAGTATTTTGCTGTGTTTGCAATTCTTATATACTTTTTGTTTTAACTATACACTGTGGATGTTAGGTCACAAAATATTTAATTGTAATCTGTGATATTTGGCTAAATTCAAAGCCTGTAAAAAGTTTAAATTGTTAAAATTGCCAAGCTTACTCTGTCATCTACAGCAGTTATTATGAATTGCTCATCTTAATAACACCTGCTCTGAACTATTTTAATGTGGGAAATCGCCTTATTATCAAGCCTCTTCATTATGGCTTCTATATGGCTCAGCATACTCTATCAAAGCACCACAGGTTTTATAACCTTTCCCAAATCTAGCTGGACATTCTATGTACTGGAGACCTTAGATACAAACAAAAAATTCCCATGATGTGCACAACCAGATTTCAATATCAGCCAGTTATTAGTTAAAGGCTAGAAATGTTTCACATCCTTAATTCTGGAAATATTCATTCACATACAGCATTTAACAATATAATAACTGATAATAAGACTTATCAGCAAGCAGAGATTCCAATAAAATACTAGATGGATGATAGACCTAGCAAAACAATGGCATTGCACCTTGACAGTTTAATTACACTGATATATATATCAGTGTATATATAGATATTATATATTTGTTTTTTTAAGCTTTCGCGGGTACTTACATGTGTGCTGTTTAGCTTCCTTCGGGTATTAACTACAATGACGTGGGATAATACCCGAAGGAAGCTAAACAGCACAGATATTATATATTATATATATATAATACTCACTACTGATTACGAGCTTATGTCCAGTTGGTTCAAGTTTGAGATCATCAATAACTGAATTATATGCTGCACACTTATAAATTCCCTTGTCATCTGGAGATACATTCAAAATTTGCAGATTTCCAGATGGGAGAATAAGGTAGTTTTCTAATGAAAATAGAGTTATTTTAATTAGACTACAAAGAATATAAATTGATTTTTCTGTTAGAAATACTGTGTTTTAACTTGTATCATATGTTAAAATGCAAATTTGCAGCAGTTCTCAACAAGCTAAGGGACATAGAAACTTGCCTGTTGATTGTTCCAGCCATTTTCCCCGTACACGGAAGCGAATCTGTGCTTTTGGATTGCTTTTTGGTAGCTTGCAACCTATTAAAGCAGTATTCCCTTCTTCCACTGAAATTGTATTTCTCCATGAAGATTCAAAATCATCAAGATCTAGAAAAAAATTAAAAGTGTTTTGTTTTATTTTCAACTTTTGGTAGATTTTGCAGGTCTTTACCAAAAGCCTTTTGCTTAATATAAGTTATTGCTTTCAGTTGATTGGATACTGAGTTTCCCCTTCCAAAAAAAGAAAAGAAAATAGTAAAAGCCTAGTTTATATTCTCAACCCTAGTAACATGACTGGAGAAAGAATTCTGAGAGCTGATGTCCACAAGTCTTAAAGCTATCAAGTTTGAAGAACCCTGATGTATACCATAAAAAGCTGCTCTTTAGAGGGCTGTTTATTGTACCTACATTTAGCCATGTTATGCATTATGGCAGGGGTATCAAACTCATGGCCTGTGGGCCGGATGTGTCACGTGCTGGTCCTGTTCCCGCCTGGTTTAGCGAAGGTGAAAAAAGTCCCAATATGTCACGTGATGCTGTCGTGACAACACGAGTTTGACATCCCTGCATTATGGCATGCAAACTGATTGAATTTTCCTATGTTATAATTTATATTTCACATCTAGCCATTTTGAATAGTCACCTTGTGTCCTTTTGAGCACAGCTGACCAAAATAGCAAATGACCCAATTAGCTAATTGATAAATACTAGGACATTAGCAGCAGAATCTTAACAGGTAATCAAACTGTTTGCCAAATAAAGTGAAGTTTAATGCTTGTGTTTTCTATGCTAAATTAACTGATATCTCAATTATAACTTGATAAATGCCTACTTTGCTTACACGGAAATTCCATGCAATACTGGTTTTGCTGCAGTCATTTCATCAGCAATCAATACAGTACAAAAGGCACTTAACGTATTCAGTGTTTTCTACAGTCCTTAGCATCTGTAAGTACCAACTAATGTTCATGAGCTCTCAAGAGGATCTTGCTATGGGTCAGTACTCTACAAAAACATTTATTCTTCTCAATTATGAGAAGTTTTTCTCTTATGGGTATTTTGGATATGCTTCAAAAGCAAAGTATATTTATAATGGAAATGTATCAAGCTCAGGCATAAGAAAGGAGTAATTCAGACGTTTTATTTCTGATCTGAAGTAGTCAAATTACCCTCAACAGAAATAAGTCTTCTGTGTAGACATGGGGGAGGGGAGAGGCGGAGAGAAGAAAGCAGTAGGGCATATTTGTTTCCACATTGTTTAAATTACCAGCTGAACATTTTGCAGGGTTGATAAGTTGTAAAAAAAAAAGTATTTAATAATTGGGACTGCTCAACACTTAGTATTTGAAGGCAGGCAAGCACAGCACCTGCCTTAGAAGAAAATCTATTTTTTACTGGGATCAGATGGTTGCATTCTGCCAAGGAGAAGACATGCTTAGTTTAAGGAGTTGCAAAATGATCCTGTTTTACCCATTTGAAGCTGCACTTTATTTCCTACCCGAAAAATAGCACTGCCTTAAATTATAATTAAGTGGGATAAATTAGGATTAATAAACCTATTAACAAGGTTAGCTTATTTCTTTTTCTTTCAAGTAATAATTAAACATTCTTTGTTTAAAAGTCACATGCACACATATGTGTATCATGAAATATGTGAAGTGCAGAGATTCACTTCACAGAGATTTCATTTTGTCTGTTCCACTCTATGTTTGAAAGAGAATCTTTATAAACTTCTTTCTACATTAGTTCAGATATATCCATACAATTTTACTTTGCTCTAATTTTGTGTATGACTAAACCTACTCTGAAATAATCTTTGTTTAGAGATATAAAATGCTCAGAAACAAAAGAGGCCAATGGGAAAAATAAAAATTTTATGAGATGTAACAGTTTCACTATCAATCAGAATATAACTTACATGCCACAGACACAGTTGCAGGCTTGCTGATTATTGCACCAATACTGTTATTAGCAAAACACTGGTAGGTTCCAGAATTTGAAGGACTAAGAGAGAAAATGGTAAGATATCCTGGTTGTGGGTCTACTTGCTCTATTTTCTTATGCAATTTCTCTCCATTGAATATCCAAGAGAGATGAGCTGTAGAGGGTTCAGCGGAACAGTAAAGTTTTATAGTTGCTCCTGGCTTCTGGACGGTAGAAAGAGGTTCAGAAATAAAGTGAGGAATCAACTCTGGGGAGGAAAAAACACACACACATATATGGTGTTTATCACCATTGTCAACTGGCAGATGTTTATCAGTCAAAAAGAAAACATTAGGAACACACCAAGGAAAGTGAATTTACCTGAAGCTGCTGTGGAGAGGAAAACTGTAAGAAAAAGCAGTTCGTGTGAAGGTACTGGATCAGGATGCATAATGCCAAGTTACAAAGGCTGGTGGCAGAGTAATATGACTCAATGAGGAACCTACAAAAGAAGACAGTTGTGGGCAACATCTTCAAAGCATATTTTTCATGAGTGAAAATGTAAGGGTTAAATATGTACAAAGGTAAGTTGGCATTTAACTTCATGGACACTTCCATGTAATTTTCCTGGCAGCATGACAGAAATGGCATGCCCTTTCCTCTTTCAGGTACCGCCTGCTAATCTCATCTCAAGTACTAACCTGGGCTGATCCTGCTTAGTTTCCAAACCCAGTCAGCTAGGTGTTGACAGCTAACATAGTTTCAACTATATGTACCAGAACTAAAACACAAAATGGAAAGCCTTTAATACCCTCAATCTTTTTACTTGTAGAAACATGTATGAATCTTGTTATTTTTAAGTTCACAGCACGTCCACAATTCTACAAACAAATTAGGTATCTCTTACCCAAAGGAAATAATCCCAAACAGCTTCAGCTTTGTTGGCTTCTGCTACTTTTAAATAATAAACTATAAATATTAACCCTTAATTTTTTGAAAATTCCCCTCCCCCCATATGTTCTTTTGTGGCAGAAACAAAAGTTTAGGACCATATCAGAAAAATATATTTTGACACAAGGAATTTATACAAATATATTTATGCAAGGTTCTTTGCCAATGCTACATTTTTAAGACACTTTGGAAAACCTGTGACAGCATCTGGCGAGAATCACAAGTGAAGAGGCACAAATCAACCACTCCTTTGTACAGAATAAAAATTAGGAAACTGATTGATTTCCATAAACTCTGTAGTCAGACCAACAATCTCTTTAGGATAGCTTCCCTTATTGACTTTGTTGTCGGAAGCCAGCTGGGAAGGACATAAATGGTGATCATGTTACCCTGGGATGCTGCAACCATCATAAAGAGATGCCAATTGTCAAACATTCAAAAGTTTGATCACATGGCTTTGGGGAGACAGCAGGGTTCCATAGCTTTCTATCCTATTTGGAAGACCACAGGGTCCTCTACCTAACTACAACTCATACACAACCACACAGTGCTTTTAAACCTAGAAAGTGAAGCTGGATTATGAACTTCTTGCCAAGGCACCTTTAAAGTAAAAAGTAGTGAAGCTACAGTATTTACACAGACATTCCCCCCTACTGCCATTGACTCTCCAATGAAGAACAGAGTATTGAATGGAATCCATATCATAAATGGAAGAGAGCTGGCATGCAAATAAAACTGGGGGGGGGGGGGGGGCAAACAGCAATTAATAGTAGTAGACTACCAACAACGGATATGCTACCTATTAGTTTTAACTACAGAACTGATTTTGTTGTTCAGAGAACTGTTAAATCTGCTGACAAGTTTATACATAACAGGCATTAATATTTTCTCACACTAGATAATTTTCCATTGAACAAGGCTGTCCTTAATTAAGAGACCTGAGTGAAATGAAGACTAAGAAATATATGCTTAGGCAGATTTTAGGAGTTTAATAATCACAACTAACTACACCAGCACCTCTGGGGTTTATTTACTAGGCACTCCCACCTTTTCACAGGCTCAATCAAGTCAGCCAAGCATGCAAACTGATCCTGTCGCCAGCAAAAGCATTTCCTTTCACTGTGGTCAGCCAAAAACAGAGGAAGAAAATGGAAATGACTTGAAGTTATGGCACCAAACAGACCAGACAAGCAAGGAAATAATCAACTCCACATGAGCCACTTCTAGCCCATCACAATGAAAAGGGACCATGACCAGCCCCAGGAAAGGTCAGCAAGGGGGGTGGGTTTCACACACAGAAAGAGGCAATAGCAAGAAGCTGCCAGCTGCAATAAGCATCAGTATGTTCCGAATTACACTCACAGAAGGACTGAGTTCAAAGTAACTTTTAATTTGATCACAAACTAATGCTAGCAATCATTAAAAAAACCCTACAAATTCTATTCAAAATAGTAAGGATGTCTCCTGTATTTTGGTGGATTAAAATACAAGTTTGATGTAGCAAGGGAAAGAAGGAACAGAGACAGTGTTGGTTTCAAAGTTTCAGTCCTTCAACTGTATTCTTTAGAAATCCTATGGCAGCAAAAGGTAAGTCAACAGCACTTCTTCCAAACAGAAACAATAGAAAACTTATCTGCACATCACTGTAAACCACAAAATAAATAATTCTTGTATATTTGTAAAAGGGCTTTCTTTTGGTCCATGCTGCTTGACTTCTACTATTATTCACCATGGCTAAGAGTTAGTTGTGTAGGTTATTTGACCTACAATATAATACCATGCTAGTGGTATAAAAGTGTCTTTTTAAAAAAATCATAAAAATGATTTCTAGAATTTTGGCTGTTACAATTAACTATCATCCTCAGTTCACTGTGATGGTAACCAAGCCTTATTAAAACTAAATCAAGAGTCTCAATGTTTCTTATCAATCTCTTTTAGTATTACTATATTTGTGATAAACAAAACTGAGTCCTTTAATTGAGGATACTGTAGTTGCTTATCAAGAAAAAAGTGTTACAATATAAAATGGCTCATGAAATTGCAGATAGTTGAACTAAACTGTTTTTTGTCATTTTAAATCACAGATGTGTTCTACAAAAGATCTTTAGACAGCTTATCATGACATTTTCATAACAGATCTAAAGTAAAGATTATATTGTTTTTATAATCTTGTTAACAACAAGATTAACAAGTTATCTTGTTGATCAACTAGCATGTTTTTAGATACAATGATTAAATTGTATCATTAAACCATACAATGATTAAAGCAGGAAACACAGAGGTGGGTAGCCTACAACCCCACATTCCTTTGACCAGCTCCCAGATCTAAAGCTTGCCACCATCTCCCTTGGTGCTTCCACCTCTTACTTTGGACATTAAAACAAAAAATAACTTTTCTTCAAATATGAGAAGCTCTAAAGTTATTTTTGATCAAAGAATGCTTCAAGGCTTCAATTAAGCCTCATTTATTTTAGAAAATATAGACAGTTCTCGACTTACAAAAGTTCATTTAGTGACTGTTCAAAGTTACAAAGTTGAAAAAAGACTTGGGACCGTTTTTGACACAACTGTGATAGCATCCTTATGGTCATGTGAACAAAATTTGCATGTTTGGCATCTGATTCATACTTATGACATTTGCAGAGTCGCAAGGTCATGTGATCACCTTTTGCAACCTTCTGACAAACAAGGTCAGCGGGGAAGCCAGATTCACTTAATGACCGTATTACTAAAGGCCCGGTCCCACTGGCCGACGGACACAAAACGTATGCATAAAGGACACAGCGGACGAGCAAAATTTCGGGGGTGGCTCCATCCGTTGTCATCTGCTCCAAAAAGTGGTGAAAATTTGCATAAACAGAATGGAAAAGAACGGATGTGGGTAGTATGTAGCGGGGATGTTAAATGGATGTTCATAGGAAGCCTAGCGGATGAAAGTGGATGGAAGCGGATGATACCTCTGAAGGGGTTACGGGGGAGAATTGCGAAGCAGATGCATAGTGGATGAAGAGGATGCATCACGTACACCTAAAGGAAAGAAAGGCGATGCCGCGCAGAAGTATATCAGATGCAAACCATTCACTGCGCATCCTTTCTATTTCCGTGCTACTAATGCTGTGTAGACGTTCCATGTACCTTTTGTTTCCTCCCTCTTTCTGTTTTCAGCTGCAGTGGATGTGAGTTGAGGGGATGTCCAGAGGATACAGAGAGGATACAGCGGACGTTTAACGGATGATAAACGGACACAGAATGTTTGTTTGCTCATATGTCGCGGATTTACATCGTACATGGCGGAAAGTTCATCCGTTCACAAAGTTTTGTGCAGCTCAAAACTTCTTCCGCGGATGAAATCTCAATGGACGGATGCTCGACGGATAGCGCATATGAAACACGTATGCAGTGAGTACACAACGGATGCATAGCGTTTTCCAACAGATGGCAAGCTTTTTTTTAACGTTTTACATCCTCTTTGCATCCGTAAGTGCAGTGGGACAGGGCCTTAACTTAACAACTACATGATTCACTTAACTACTGTGGCACAAAAGTCATAAAATGGGGCAAAATTCATGTCACTTAGCAACCAAAATCTTGGTCTAAGTTGTGGTCCTAAGTCGAGGGCTACCTGTACAAACAACAGGTGACTGCAGACCACTGCTTTGTTTTTCTCCCCCTATCCACAAAGGGACAAGGATATGTAGGGTAGCATGGTGCGGCCTTCAGAAGAGGGCTGGCAGTTGGGATGCAGAAATAACGTTCCTCCTCCCTGGTAGCTACTTACAAATGGGCTGGTCCTTAGGAGCCCTCAAGACTCCAAGACTGCCTGCATCATTTCCCTATATGCCAAATGTGTTCAAGGGTTCAAAAGTCTGCTGACCCCTACTTGACAGTCTCCACAGAGGCTTCCTGCCATTCTGAAATAGGAAACATAAATAACCTCAATAGAAGCCAATACCAACTCATAAAAGGGGTTTTCTATTTTAGACATGTCCATAATTTAGGTTGCTGATCTGCAATTGAAAGGTATCACTGCTAGACAATTCATTTTGTAGATGTTTATTCTGCAGGCTGGTTTAGATCAGGTGCTTCAGATTTTCTGAATGTCAGAACCCCCCCATCCCACTCAAAAGCATATATATGCCTGCAGCTGTGTGACTACTGTGCAAACACAGGAAAAAAAACTGTTTCTTTAGGTAGTGAGCACCCCCACCCCATATGAAGCACTTTTCCTGCTTCAGAACATTTACAATATGAAAGCACAGCTATTTGTGTTGCAGGCTTTCCATTTTAGGAAAAGAAAACTATATGTTTTAGAAAGGAATATATAAATATACATCTGCAACAAGAATTTATAGTTACCCACTTATCTACTAATAAGTTATATCTGTGATGGCGAACCTGTGGCACGCAAAGCCATTTGTGTAGGCACGCAAGCCCCAGCCAAACTTACCTGTATTGCGCATGTGCGTGCCTCCCAGCTGATTTTCAGCCTGTTTGAGGCAGTTTTCGGCCTACCAGAGGCTCAAAGAAAACCTCTGCAGCCTCAGGAAGCTGAAAAATGGGCCTCCTGGAAATACCAGAAGTGTCCGTTTTCAGCCTCCGGAGGGCCTCTGGGGGAGGCCGTTGGAAATGGACCCATTTTTCAGCCTCCAAAGGCTGCAGAGGCTTCCCTTGAGCCTCCAGGAGGGCAAAAAAGTCCTCAAATGGGCTGAAAATCAGCTGGGAAGCGCATGCATGTGCAGTGCAGGTAAGGGGGCAGGGCACATTGCATTGTGGGTTGCCTGCACGCACATGCTTTCGATACAACAAAAAGGTTCACCATCACTGAGTTGTATTAACAGGCATTAGAAACTAGTTATTCTAGGGCCAGAGGGGAAAGTACAGGCATAATGAATAAAATAACTAAGATCTGAACTCTGAATAATATCCAGGTAATGGAGATTATTTAAATTTGACTGAAGCATGTCACATACATAATTGCTAAATTGTAGTTTCTAGTTCTTTTATAATTCACTCAAGTTCCTATTACATTTTTTGGCATATTATACATACAGAAAAAGATATTAACTCTAAAATTAAGATGCCACCCTCCACCCTGTCCCCCAAGAACAAAAAAAAAATATCTTGGAACTTTTGTCAGTGAATTGAACGCAACCTTCCAAATCTAGTTTCCTTTAAAAAATATAGCTAGGACAAGACAAGATGCAGTAAGTACATCTATTTTTTTAGCTTGTATTTTAATCTGCTAGCACTATTTATAGACTGAATATGAAACAATCAAAACTAGTAGACTCTAACATTTGAAACAGCTTTATAGGGAAATCAGACTTTAATAATACAGTAATAACAATCTATTAAACTTGCGTACTACCCAATGGCCAAAGACTTTGGCCTGCTCACAATTGCAATAAAATCAAAGATTAATAAGTCTATTTGAAAAAAAGAAATGTACTAAGGGCAACATTTATGATTGTATATTGCAATGATAAAAATAGGAAAGTCCTCTTTTACTGCAAATACACTGCTCAAAAAAATAAAGGGAACACTTGAACAACATAATGTAACTCCAAGTCAGTCACACTTCTGTGAAATCAAACTGTCCACTTAGGAAGCAACACTGATTGACAATCAATTTCACATGCAAATGTGCAAATGGAATAGACAACAGGTGCAAAGCAGAGGCAGTTAGCAAGACATCCCCAATAAAGGATGGTTCTGCAGGTGGTGACCAGACCACTTCTCAGTCCCTATGCTTTCTGGCTGATGTTTTGGTCACTTTTGAATGCTGGTGGTGCTTTCACTCTAGTGGTAGCATGAGACGGAGTCTACAACCCACACAAGTGGCTCAGGTAGTGCAGCTCATCCAGGATGGCACATCAATGCGAGCCGTGGCAAGAAGGTTTGCTGTGTCTGTCAGCGTAGTGTCCAGAGCATGGAGGCGCTACCAGAAGGCAACCAGTACATCAGGAGACGCGGAGGAGGCCGTAGGAGGGCAACAACCCAGCATCAGGACCGCTACCTCCGCCTTTGTGCAAGGAGGGACAGGAGGAGCACTGCCAGAGCCCTGAAAAATGACCTCCAGCAGGCCACAAATGTGCATGTGGCTGCTCAAACGGTCAGAAACAGACTCCATAAGGGCAGTATGAGGGCCCAACGTCCACAGGCGGGGGTTGTGCTTACAGCCCAACACTGTGCACTCTTGGCATTTGCCAGAGAACACCAAGATTGGCAAATTCACCACTGGTGCCCTGTGCTCTTCACAGATGAAAGGAGGTTCACACTGAGGACATGTGACAGTCTGGAGATGCTGTGGAGAACGTTCTGCTGCCTGCAACATCCTCCAGCATGACCAGTTTGGCAGAGGGTCAGTAATGGTGTGGGGTGGCACTTCTTTAGGGGGCCACACAGCCCTCCATGTGCTTGCCAGAGGTAGCCTGACTGCCATTAGGTACCGAGATGAGACCCTCAGACCCCTTGTGAGACCATATGCTGGTGTGGTTGGCCCTGGGTTCCTCCTAATGCAAAACAATGCTAGACCTCATGTGGCTGGAGTGTGTCAGCAGTTCCTGCAAGATGAAGGCACTGATGCCATGGACTGGCCCGCCCGTTCCCCAGACCTGAATCCAGTATTTAATCCAGTATTTAACAAGAATATTTCATTCATTCAGATCTAGGATGTCTTATTTTTGTGTTCCATTTATTTTTTTGAGCAGTGTGTATTAAATGATGGAAGGATAAAGCATTATTCCTCAATATTTCCCTAAAATTAATTTGTCCAATATGCTAGCCATTGCTTTTCAAGCCACAAAGCATGACCACTCAAAATAATTTTATTTAAAAACAGTATGACCCAGCATATTTATGGCTTTAAAAACAACAGTATTTTAGGGCTACTTGATGCCTAGTCTTTGTTAATGCACTAAACAATTCAATTTATTCACATATTAATTTATAAATTCCATGAATTTATTAATTCATTCAATTGTTTTGGACATGCTCTCACAATTCAGTTTTTTGGTCAGAATGAGCAATGCTAGAGAAAATCGGATTCCAGCTGTTGGGATTGTTCATTTTCAAAAAGGCTTCCATTATGAGTGATGTATCCCTCACAAGCTCCCTCATGACCTAACCCAAATTCTCACTGCCAAAAAGTTTAATTTCAACTTTGTTTTCCATCACACTAATGGCTTCCTCCAGCACTTCCATCAGCCAATAAGCCTTTTGTGCCCCCATGAAGCACAATGCCTCACTGAAGCTTACAAATATTTTTCTTTTTCTAAAAAGTACAGCGTGTTAAATTAGTTGCATTCTGAGACCCTAGAAGCCAGCACTCCAGTGCTTTGGTGGTGCTTTCTCCACATGTTTGTCACACTTATTCTCATTCACAACTGGTTAGCTTATACCACATCCACATGTTGTTTGTGTTTTCTTTCATGCCAGTCTTCTACCATATTAAATTCCTACTCATGAAGCAAATGAGTAGTGTAAGAAAAAAGGAAAGTGACTAAATAATACAGAAGCAAATATCGATATAAATGATAGTTCCTATTGATTATCAGATTATCTAGCATACAGTGCTAGATAAGTGATAATAAGGCATAGAAATACACTATTTTCAAATAATATCCATAACAGTAGTCTACATATTCAAATAAAGAGGAGTGTCTTGTTATTTTGCTGTTGAAAAAGTTTTATCAAAATCAAAATGTAATACCAGAGCCATTTAATGACATAAAATCAAATTCTTAAAAAATGCTTGTGAAGTGTTTTTCATATATTTAATTCAGTCTTCATAAACCTTGATGGGAATATCTCCTTAAAAAGCAAATCCTTGGGATACTGGGCTATTTTGCAATCACTTATAGCAGGTGCTATTGCAATCCATTGCAATAGAATAAAATGCTCAGTTAAATGGACAAATGCACACCAAGCAGTGTACACTTGCAAGAACGAATGACAATTTTCTTCTGAAACTTCTCAAATAGTGAAATCAAATGAGCAGAAATTTTTTTCACTATTTTTATGTTTTTTGTCCCCATTAAAATGACCAACGCCTTCAATGCACTGTTGTTTTTCTTGTGAACTTAAAGGAGAATTAGTTGGAGGAAGAAAGCAATAGAAGTATGGAATAAATTATCGCCCCAAAAAAATATCACCAAATTTAAAATATTAGATTTGTTTATTTAATGCTAGAAACAGGGCAAAGTTTGAAGTCCAAACTTTCATTGGGAGCAACAGAAAAAGACGTAATAAGAATTCTTGCTGATTAACATAACTTTGACATATGCAGTGCTTGCTCATATGGACAAACATTCGTGAATTATTTTTAAGCCTTAGGTAACAGATCTAATAGTATGCTACAAAAACATGGGAATACAGGGTATTTACAACAATGCTGGAACTGACCAGCAGAGGGAGCACAACTAGTCAACGTTTTGTCGAACTGAATAAAGTGTAAACATTTACAAACTTGCAGGAGAACAAAATAAACTGGTCTACCAAAATTAAATAGATGAACATTTTCAGGTACACAGAAAATGATCTTCAATGTTTTCAGAATAAATATTTGATCTGAAATATAATTTCATTCAACTGTTGCAAAAATTCAGAAAAGCTTTATAGTAATCTTGTAAACTGCCTGTAACAATTATTTCTGAAATGATATATTTCAAAACTATAGAAGCTGTTTCGTGGTTTAAACATAAAAATAGAAAATTAGATCTAGTGCTGTTCAATATAGTTAAACATATCCTATCTATTATGCTAATAATTAACTACTTTTTAAAGCTTATATTACAAATACATTTTATCGTATTATATTTAATTATAAGATCAGTGTTAACATTTAAAATGATAAACTGAAACATTAGATAAATTTGTAATCCCAGTTGACAACTTCACATATATACCCTATCTACCAATGCTAAACATTGAAAAGCCATTCAAATAATAAATTCTCTCTAATGTTATTGTTTTATATGAGCTTCAGTGTGTCAACTGCAGGTTCTGTTTATATAAACTCAAAAGCAAGTTTCCTAAATCTTTGAGTCAAAAGAAATGTCAAAATATTGGGGCGAATAAAAAAGCAGAGATTGTGAGTGACTGTGCCAAAAGAGAGTGAGTATACATATTACAAACAATTATCATAAAAATATTCACAAAATAAAGGACTAATTATTTCTGCAATTATGATTGGATAAATTATCTAGTCAACAACCACCTGGCTCTGTATCATTAATAAAAATGAAACAGAAATAAACAGAAAACAGAAAACTTATCTAAAGTGGCTTACCAAAACCAACTACTGACCATAAAACAAGCTTTCAAGTACAAATCACTACTTTGTTCTGAAATACTTCTTAATATAGAATTACTACCTGATAATAAACACTACTCATCTCAATAGAAATAAGAATGTTTTTCCTGAGAGAACTGATTTTTACATATAGGGTTCAGTAATCTACTACATATGCATTATCAGCATTCTAGAAATAAAATAAACAATATTTGGAACTGATTAAATATTGGAAAACAGTACATTACCCTGAAAGAAAAGTTAATTGCTTCCTAAGAATTCAGCATAATGCAAATTTGTAATAGACATAATAAAAATAATGCTCTGCAAGGAAATTTGTATTATAATTATGAGAATGTTATCATTTTAAGAGTTGGAAAGCTTAAACATGTTAATCACTTTCCTGTTCATATACAAAGACTACAAAAAGCATATGCCACTGCCTACTGTATTTACATTTCATTAAAAAAAGAATAACTCACCCACTTCACAAGTACAATTATCTGTTTTCACATACCTTCCCCAAGAGTTTGCCTCTTCAGAATAAGAAACAAGGAATCAAATCAGATAATTTCAATAAGTATGGATGAACTAATTTTAGTGGCCCAAGTACAGTACAGATTAGTGTCTGACTATTTTGTCAGGTTGGGCTGTTAAGTCATGCCTCGATTTTAGAACTGCCAACACATGGATTCTTCTACTTCAGTTCAGCCTCCCCCACTTATCATCAAGAGTGATATACTTCTTGTTCTATTTCCCCCACCAACTCCCCCTGCTCCCTTACAAAAAAAAAAAAAAAAGAGGCACTGCGGGGCAGAAATTCTTCAGGTGCTCGCTAATGGAATTCCCAGGGTCTATGAGCCGCTTCGGGGATCAAGAGATCTCATAGCTCCCGCTGGGGTAAGAAGCAGTGAGTCTGTTCCATTTAATCAAATACAGAATGAATTTTCAACCCTATTCACTAGGTTGTCTCCAGGGCTCCAAAAAAACACCAGGGAGCTAGAATCACACTAATGTGGCTCTTTCAGGCAAATATAATTAGTTTGATTTTAAAAGAGCCACATTAATATCACCTCGGTCCTATTATCAGATTGTGAATTATAGTGATACTGTATGCTTTAAGCTTGAAAAACTGAAGGATAACTGAACATGAATCATGCAAAATGCTATACATTCTGCATTGAATGTTTCCTATTATACCATACTGCCTGGTTTCATTTTAACAGCAAGGTAGTTAGTCATGGTTAGCTCTTTGTGTATTAATAGAAACCAGCAGTGATCCCTTTTCCCCCTTACAGTTTCTCTTTTAAAATAAAATCCCCTAATAGTAGGGCTCATGTGAAATACTGCATATTTATACCTTGAACTTCTGAATTCCTAAGCTACAATTAAATGGACTATTTCCCAGTCATACATATTTTTATATTCTAAAAAACTGGCTTAAAATGCAGAGAATTAGTCCTAAAGTATTTTCAGTTATCAAAATACAGTTGTCATTTATACACAATAAAATAAAGTATAGCAACTAGCATATGCATAATAAAATTAACAAATAAGTTCATGCTTTATACTAGATGCAAAAATTAGTTCTGTATAAATTTTATATCCCATGGAAGAAATGTAAAATTATAAGCCTCCCACTAGGAATTCAATATTGAGTTACCCTTGACTTTTACAATAGTAGCACAGCTGTTTTATTCCAATATATACAAGTCTCAGTCACTACTGTATTATTAAACTTGTCAAACGTGCTGTCTAAACAAAATCAATTTCATTATTTCAAAGTCAAATCACCTGCAGCCATGGCCAGTGTGATGAAAAAATACAAACTAGAACAAGATCCAATTCTTCACTATTTTGGAGAAGAGGATTTTTTTACTTTATGCATTTGAATTATACTAACTATCAGCCAAAAATAAAATTAAACTCATAGCTAATATACTTGTTGCAAGTCATACAAGTGTCAAGACAGAGTAAGGACGTAACCAGACATTTCAATTCTATTTATGAGAACTGACCCTCCCCCCATCATTCTCTCAATCTTCTGTATTTTTTGATTCATTCATATGCTGAAAGCACTTAACAGAAGGAATGTGTTTATGTAAACCCACAAATCAAAATGAATTATATTGATTTACTGGATACAAAGAAACAAAATTTCCTTTTTAGATTTGTTTTTCTTTGCACACAACTTTTTGGACACTATGCAATTTTGACATGTGTATAACAGATAGCAGTAATGCAATCTGCTCCTACTAAGAATGTCCTCCAGTTGAGCAGCACATAAAAACAGTTAGTTTCCAGACAAAATGTGGTATTTCATCTTCGCCCAAATAAAAACCTCGCAACATATTGCTGCTATAAATACTCTTTTAAGAAAAACAAGATGCAGCTTACAGTTTCACATTCAAGAAAGAACTTTGCCAAAAGTTAAACAGTTTGAAGTTGACAACTGAGCCTCTCAATCATGTTTCTCATTGAAGTGCCAGGCACTGCCTTTGGTTTTATCAAAAGCAACTTTCTGATCAAGTCAATATCAAAACGACTGCACAGGATCCAATTATCTGCTTCTTCTTAAGATTTTGTTATGGAAATGAAGTATCACCCTCCATAGTAAACAGAAACAAATTCCAGCAAACACAAGGTTATTCTATTTCTCACATGCCTCTGGAATAACGTTAATGCTAAAGTAATCTCTAGATTTAAGAAATAGCTTTTCCATATGATGTATGAAGAATTAAAAATTATGATAAACTAAAGAAGGGGAAAAAAAAACCATTTTGATATCAAAAGTACCATAACAGACTATTCACAAGGACACAGAACATAAAAAGCAATGGCTTGCACAAGTCAACTTATGGTGGGAAATAATTACAAGGGGATATATATACAGACTAATTAACTTATCTCTGATTCTGTCAAGGAAACAAAAGCTACACATGGGTTAAGAAACAGTAAAGCAGGGTCAACTCCCTTCCACAACATACTGCCTGGTTATGTATAGGAAGGAGCTGATTAGGTATAGGAAGGAGGAAGTAACAGCAACCCCTGACAAACTCCGGTGTTATTTTGCATATTCACTTTGCACTGCAGGAGAACAGAGTGTGTGCTCAAAAACATGTAACTTTTATTTTTGCTCTCCTTCCCCTTCCCCTTTAAACTTTAGGGGAGCAGATGTTTTGGCATCAGGAAAAACACCATTTTAACTCCTTCCTTTCCATGTCCTAGGATTTATAGAAAGAAAGAAAAAGACACTTCCCATTTAATCCTTCGTGGGTACCTATGCGCACATCTGAATGGCCCTATGAAGAATAATAACCACTCCTTGCATTTCCTTTCCTTTTGACCTTGCCTATGATGAGGACCCAATCATGGGTGCAAACCGACTGGCCTCTTGGGACAAAGCCATAAATGACGGTCATTATAACCCAGAAAAACGACAATATACCTGCAGGTCTTTTAAGATGTCAGAAGAATTTTAGGTTTGATTTTGTTGCAGCAGTTTCAAACCCAGCTCCCTCTCTGCAAGGCACAATGTTTAAAGAACGTCTGTGGGGCTTTACCACCCCCACCCCCAACCGCCCCTTCCCTTCATGCTCCACAATCGCGATCCAAAAGAAAGGGAGATGCGCTCTTTGCATCTTGCCAACCATTTATTTCTCAAAAGGCCAAGAGAAGGTTTCGGGTACCCCAAAAGTTGGGGGGTTCAACGCTGGGGAGGGGGGGGGGGGGGAGAAAAAAGCACCAAAAAATCGATCCCCGGGGGGCCCCACGCGCTCTTTTTTCTCCCTCTCCCCCCCCCCCCCCCCCCCGCCCCAAATTTATGTCACCAGCCTTGCTGCAAACGGCGATGAAAGCGGGCCAGCCTGCGAGCCCGTGGGAGGATTTCATCGCCCGCCCGCCTCCCTATCTTATAAGTCCTTTCAGGTCGGAGTTTGCACGGGCGCGCACCCTCCTCGCGCACACGCGCGCACCCGGGAATGGCAGGTAACCTCTCTCCTCCTCCTCCTCCTCCTCCCCACCCACACCCAATTCCAAGACCCGAGGGATGAAAACAAGGTCGGGCACCCCACCAGAGCATCCCTTCGACCTGCTTCGCCATCCCGACACGCGGGTTCCAAGAATTCCCGTGCGCGCGTTCACACGACCTTGGCGCGCTCCCCTGCTTTCCACGGTGGTGCCGCCACCCCCCCCCCCCCCCCCCCCAGTCGCCTGCCAACCCAGCAGGGTCCCCCCTCACACCTCTCAGCCGCCGCGGCGCTGGCTGCGCCCAGAGAGGCTCCGCTCCCGCTCGACAGACGCTCCCCAGGACATTCCAGTGAGAACCGGCGAGGCGGACGGGAGCCTCCATCCAACACCGACCGGCCGACCCAGCAGCCCGGTCCCGCTCCCCGTCCTGCCGCCGCCGCCACTCCGGGCGAAGCTCCCTCACGCGCTGACTGACCGACGGGCTGAGGCAACGCGCGAGCCACCGAGCCTGCGCGCCCGGCTCGGCTAGAGTAGCCCTCAGCGGAGGAAGCCCCGCCCATCGCCCGCGTGCACGGCCGCGCTCACGTGCCCGCCCCAGCCTCCTCCGCCTCCTCCTCCTCCTCTCCCCTTTCTCCTCCCTCTTGGCCTCCTTCAAGCCGGACTCACGCCCGGGCCCCGCCCAAGGCTCCCGCTCAGCCAACCGGCGCTGCCCTTCCCGGTCTCTCGCCCCCCCCCCCTCTTCCCCCCCCCCCCCCCCCCCCGCTCCTCTATTTTGGTTTGGATGGGAATATACCAACGGGGCTGAAAGCGGGAAGGGGAGAGGGCGCGAGGGTCGGGCAAAGCGGAGTAAGTGTTCGGTCTCCGACTGGGCTGGTTTCGCCCCGCGAGTACCACACAAGTACCGTGAGATGAAATACCTGTTTTTCTAAGGACGAGATAGATCAGAGGCCCCCAGCTTGGCAACTTTTAAGATTGGTGGACTTCAACTCCCAGAATTCCCCAGTTAGCATGGCTGGCAGGGGAATTGTGGGAGATGAAGTCCACAAGTCTCAAAACTGAACATTCCCTAGGATTAGTGTAAGGAAAACCCTTAGGAAGAAGCCCTCCACCTGGTTTGAAGATAGACTTTTCCTTTAAGAAAAGGAGGAGGGTGGGATTGTTTTGGCTCCAGAAAGACTAGTAATTTGATCAATGCAATGTTACTTTTATTTGTTTAATTAAATTTATATAGCCATCCCTTTTAGGACTATGTCTTTTTGGGGGGGAATTTGGGAAAAGTCTGTGGGTTGGTTGATCATGCTTCTTTACAATGACTATGATTCCTGGTTTTTAAGATTTGAAATATCTGAAATGTGGAAGACTGGTCTTAAAGGCTAGTTTTAAATATCTCCCCAGACAGGTCATAATATTTCTAATATTATTGGGTTTGTCTAATAATGTTTCTAACAGCAGTTATTTCTAATGTTGTTTAAGGAGGTTTCTTAACAATAGGAAAAAGCTGACACATAAGCAACATAGAAGCTGTGTTGGTGAAACACATTTAACTCCACCACTTAAAAGACTGGAAACCTGCATTTGCACACCACTAAATAACAATAAACTATACCAGTACATGTAATTGTCTTACAGCCACAATTGGGACTGGAATTGCTGTTGCTAAATAATGCAGTCATTATGACTGCCTGATTTCACCACTATTTTTGCCACAGTTGTTAAACGAGTGACAATGTCATTAAGCAAATCTGGTCATAAGGCGAGCACTATCTGCCAGTCAATCCTGGAATATTGACCTGCTAAAATGTATGACATTTATAAAACTGAGTTAAAATATATTTACCCTCAGCAGTATGCAATGCCGTGTCAAAAGATTCTGTTTTACTTCTGATGCCTCTAGAAACCACAGTGGTAAAATGTATAACAAATGCTTAAATTAAAATAGCCCAAGGTGATAAATTAATAAAACCACACATTTAATAATTAGGAATCTGCCCTCAGGAGAGGAATTTTTAAAAAAATGCATTTTACATAACTGGTTCTCTTTTTTGCACCTGTATGGAAGGTGCAATGACATCATATTCATGAGAAGTACTTTTTAAAAAATCCTACTTTTCATAAATTGCAATTTGCGCTATTCTTTGGCATGTTATTCGTATCCATATATTGCAAAACACTTTTTTATTCCAGAGAAATACTTGTATTTTCCTCCCCTATGAAGATGGAAATGCTCTCAGTGTGTCCAGATAGTAGACAAGAAGGCTTTCATTTTCATCCTGCACAAGCTCCATCACCTTTTTTAAAAAGTCCACTTTTCTTAACTCAAGGCAATGAACATACCTAATACTGCTGCCACCTATTTTTCCCACAACAACAGCCCTGCAGGGTGGGCGAGCCTAAATGGCCTTTACATTTTGTGCAGTGTTATGCAGAACCAGAGAGATGGCTTTGGAGAAACTATGCAGAGACAGAAACACATATTTTCAATCCTGCGGAACAAAGAAAAAAAAATTAGAAATTCAGACTGGCTCGGTGTTTTTCTGAGTTGGCCTATCCTGAAGGGCTAAGGCAGTGTTTTTCAACCTCAGTATCTGTAGATATATAGACTTCAGGTCCCAGAATTCCCCAGCCCACCATGGCTGGCTCAGGAATTCTAGGAGTTGAAGTCCACTCATCCTAAAATTGCCAAGTTTGAGAACATTCGATTCAGTGTCCCAGGTAAACCAGACCACTATAGTTTGCATTCCATATCACAGGTGGTATTCAGCAGGTTCTGACCATTCTAGAGAACCAGTTGCGGAAATTTTGAGTAATTTGGAGAACTGGCAAATACCACCTCTTGACTGGCCCTGCCTCCATCTATTCTCTGCCTCCCAAGTCCCAGCTGATCGGCTGGGTCTTCTTTGGTCGCCCAAAGAAGAGAACAGAGAACAGAGAGAACAGAGCTGGAAAAGAGGTTATTGGGGTGGGGAGAGAATGGGATTTTGTAGTAACCTTCCCCTGTCACACCCACCAAGCCACTCCATGCCCACCAAGCCATGCCCACCAAACCGGTAGTAAAAATATTTGAATCCCACCACTGTTCCATATGTTAATGTTGAGTGCAACTATCAACTAATGTTGAGTGTAGCTATCTTCATTCTCGCTGTCTTTATTTTCCCTTCCCCTTCCTGTGGTTCAGGCTGTTTTGCAAGAGATGGTTCTCTCTCGCTAGACCTCTGAACAGATGCTAAGCAGAATATTTTGAAAACAGTGATCAGCAAGGCTACCTACCTCTGCTTTTGCTTAGTGGTGCAGATGGAGAAGGTTAGTGTCCTTCCGGCAAATCACATGTGATTAGATTAACTACAATTCAGCGATCAAACCAAGTTCACCTTCTTTCTGCAATCCCTCTAGTACTCAGTATCTTACATTTCCAAATTAGGTATATCATCTAATTAATCTTTCATTAATTCTATTACATTGTATTGCATATACTCCTGAATAAGTTTATTGGGAATTCCGTTCTTATATTTTCCTCATTATATTGAACCATAAAATCTTATCCTAAAATCACCACGTAGCATGAAGAGTTCAGATTTTAGATGATTTAGCTGGTGTGGGTATGATTCATATGGCTGTGTTTAGAATGCACTTGACTGCTAAGGGTTTTTAAAGATTTAACAATAAACATGAAATAACGGACGTTTGCGTTTTACCCATCCAAAAGGAAGACAGATTGTAGGTTGTAGCATGTTTGGCTGACTTTCCAGCCTTCTAAAAATAAGCATTTTGCAAGGATTAACGTCACCAGACGAAACAAAAAGTCTTTACTGTGGACTTTTTATATTGACATTAGCAGGGAATTGAAAACAAAAGGTTCAAGTTAAGTAAAACATTAAATGTAATGAAACCATTTCAGTGCCTCACTTTCACCTCTTCTAGATTTTGAAATATAACATGGAAGATGAGAGAAGAGAGAGTTTTAATATAGTATTTAAATTCCATTCAGATAATTTTCTTATTACAATAGCCTTACTTGTAAAAGTCATTTATTTAAAGTATTCAAAGGTAAGGTCACCCTCCCTAACAATTAGTGAATTATTTAAGCATTTCTCAAAGGCTGGTAGACAAAGAAAAATCTTGAATTCAAAAGTATCACTTCTTGCAATGTTATCCAACCAGTTAGCAGATAATAGAGTTCCTTCTGTCCCTAATCAGTTCTCCCAAAAGGAAAGCAGCGTGGCTCTGTTCTTTTTTCTACATCAATTCTGACTGTCAGCTGTTTCCAAACTTGGCAACTAAGTGGTGGGACTCATCTGCGCGGGGGGGGGGGGGGGGGGAATAGTTTGCCTACTGAGATGAGATGGACCAGTTGCTTTCGTGGTGTGGAGACAATAACTGGATCCTCAACACCAACAAGACCAAGGATCTTATAGTGCAGTGGTCGTCAACCAGTGGGCCGGGACCATTGGTGGTCTGTGAGACAATTTTGGTGGTCCGCAGAGAAATGTCACCTCCAAAGCACCCCCCAAGCAATTAATATCGAGTGTGAAGGTGTGTGTTTGTGTTTATTTTCATGGTCATGATGCGTACTGAAAATGGTTTCATTGTACGAGGTGCAATGACAATAAAGTAAACTAACTAACTAATCCAGGCTATGCGGGAACACAAGGCTTGTGTCGCTTGCATTGCAACAACACAAGGAAGTGAGGGGAGGGGGGAAAGGGCAGAGGGGGAACTTGCCCAGGTACCTTGTCTGGCCACTGGGCTGCTTCTTTCTGCTTCTTTCTTCTGCTGCTTTTGGCTGCAGGCAAGGAAAGCAGCAAAAGTCTTTCTTTCTCTCTCCCAAATTCCACCAGAAATGAGTGTTTGGGACCCTGCAAGGCATCCTGCTCCAAGAGGCTGCGCTGGCATGACAAGTCTCACACAAACTCATTTTTGGTGGAGTTTGGGAGAGAGAAAGAACGACTTCTGATGATTCTGCTGCTTTCCTTGCATGAAGCCAAAAGTCTGTCTCTCTCTCTCTCTGTCTCCCTCCCTCCCTCCCCCTGAGAACGGACCTGGAGATGGTATCATGCAATCCCAAATAAAAAATGATCGACTGGTAGGAAACAGGGTGGGGAATTTTCCTGCAGACTGTTTGGGGGATTTTCCCAGTGTCTCTGGTCCTCAGGATTTAAAATTATGAGTTTGGTAGTCCCTGAGGTCCAAAAGGTTGGCGATTCCTGTTATAGTGGACTAAAGAAGGAACAGATCAGACCTCCAGCCCTTGCTTATCAATGGAGACTGACTGGAGCAAGTGGCCAGTTTTAAGTTTCCACAAAAGAGGATCTGACCTGGGGTGCTAACATTGCAGCACTGGTCAAAAGGGCCCAGCAGAGATTATGCTACCTGAGACTTCTCAGAAAACAACAACTGAATGAAAAACTGCTGGTGACCTTCTACCGTTGCACCATAGAGAGTTTATTAACTTACTGCATCTCTGTATGTTTTGCTAATTGCACAGTGGCAGATAGGAAAGCATTCCAGAGAGTTAATGTCATTGTCCAGAGGATCATGGGTTGCCTTCTCCCCTCTTTGGAAGAGCTTTATAGCTCCCACTGCCTTAAGAAAGTTCAAAACATCCTCAAAGATCCATCTCATCCTGGGCACTTTTTTTTTTGAACTATTACCATCTGGCAGACGGTACAGAATAATAAAAACAGGGACAAATAGGCTGAAAAAAAGCTTCTATCCCAGGGCAGTAGCTCTTTTGAATTCTGCTCTATAGTGCAGTGTTGGTGTGGTGTCGGGGTTTTTTGGTTCAATGTGTGGAATGTGAAGGATGTGTGTTTGTGTGTATTTTTATGGTTATGATGTGACCTGAAGATGGTGTTTGATTTCATTGTACAAGGTGCCATGACAATAAAGTAAACTAAACTAAGACATGTGTCAGGGATGTGGATTTCAACTCCCAGAATTCCCCAGCCAATATGTTGAATGTGGAATTCTGGGAGATGAAGTCCACATGTCTTATAGTGACCAAGGTTTGACACCCCTCCTCTATATCCTCAAATTTGGGGGGACTTCTATGGAGAAACAGAGGGTTTGAATAAATGACTGCCAAGGTCCCTTCCAATTCTGTTATTCTATGTTCTATTTTCTGAATCAACCTCATATTTCAGGTCTACTAGAAGGAAACTACATTCCAATCCATTTGGTTGTAAATTTGGTTGTACGGTTGTTACTTGCATCTGGCTATCATCCTCAGGGCTGATTTAAAACCATTGTTATTGTATCAAGCTTTTTATTCAAATTTTCGAATTGGACTTGTAAGTTGAAAAGAATTCTTTTTCCTCAACCTTCCCCAAAAGCTTTGTTTTTAAACTGATTTATTGCTTGCATTTTGACTATATTTTCATATGGTTCAAAATACTTCAGTGATTAAACTTTTACAGCTGAAAACAGCCAGTCATGGGGGAACTTTTACAACCAGTCGTAAACAGCTCCTCTCAAAAGCAGGAGAAGCACCGTAGCAAATTAACCTCAAAGAACTTTCTCACAATGACGACCCCCTAAACCAGTGCTTCCTAAATGGTTTACTTTATTACCCCAAACCTATTAACAGAAAGTCTTATTGAACTGGATGACAGAGGAATTCTGGGAATTAAAGTCCACAAGTCTCCAAGTTGCCAAGGTTGGATATCCCTGGTATGGAGTCAAATATTTGCTTGAAATGCACTGCAATGATCATATCAACCTCCTGTATATCCTCCATTAAATGTGGCTTCTTGCCTCTTCACAGAGACAGTTGTTTTATTTTGGCAGAGATTAGGATGACCAAAAGACCTGTTCTAATCCAGTTCCCCACCAAGAGGCCCTCAATACCCCAGCATGGTGTTTTCTCATCTATCTGTCCTTCTGACTGAGTCTTTCTTCCTTCTTTTCCTTAAGGAGAGGATAGTCCTGCTGATAGTGAAAACCCAAGCAGAGATGCTAAAAAAGCCAGACCACAATGCAATTTTCCATGGTCTCTGATTAAGGGTTCTTTCCATCCCACTGCCTATCTGCTGGAGAGCAGGGGAGAGGTTGTATAATCCCAAACATCATTCAGTTCACCTCCATTCCTTTCTTGTAGCTGCATTCCTGGATGTGTGTGCTTCCCATCTTGCATTGATTTCAACTGGATTTGTCAAAAGCTTAACTCCAGAGCTAATTAGCACCCTAGAAAAAAGCTTTTTTCCCAAACCATCCCCCCCTTCTCAGGACAGGACCTTCAAAACTTTTTTTTTTAAAGAACCTTGTGATTAAAGTTAGACGCCTTGGGGTAACATATCCTTCTGCATTCTTGGAGAATTAAACAAGAAAGGAGGAGGGGAGTTGGAGGAACATCCACATTTCTCTAAGCCTAAGGGTGGGTTGAGGAACAAAACAAAAATCGAAGACTAAAGAAAGGGAACTTAACACTTCTAGAAAGTTAAATCACTTAACTTGGCCTGACCTATCCCCAGGAGACAGGAAGTTGAACCAACTGGCTTCTTTGGCCCCATGCTTTGAGATTTTGTTTTGATCAGGGGTGGAAGGGCAGCAGGGGGAGGAGAGGAAGACTTGCCTTTTTGACACCCCCTGCTCTACTTCTGCAATGCATTGGAACAAGTAAGGCACAATCTGAAAATGGAGGATAAACCCGTATCCTGGGAGTGAAAGGGATTTGCAAGTTTACTGAGTCATTTTCCAGGATTGCAGCCCAAATATTTATAAAGAGCACCAACCTCCTTTCATAAGGAATTTTGCTTGGCCACATTCATAGAGCATGAATTAATTCATGATGTGGTTTGTTTCAGTATTTGACCAGAGCTATTGTGGAATGAAGGCCATGCCAGGGTTTCTGGTTTAGTATGCTGTGTGATTCCAGAAGTTGAATGGATTGAATAAACTACGATTAAACAAATCATGACTTAATAAGACATATGACAGTAATATGTATTGATTGATTGGTGGATTGTGTGATTAAGTCATTTGCAACTCCTAACAACCAGATAGATTTTCTACCTGATGATCTATTCCTAACCTGTTCTTTAGGATTTCTGATGGTTCAGTCACCACCACTATAGTTGAGTTTACAGATCCCACCTTGCTGGTGGTCATCCTCTTCTTCCATTTCCTTCCACCTTTCCCAACTTCAAAGTCTTTTTTATGGAGCTGGGTCTTTGCATACTGTGTCCAAAATAAGATAATTTGAACCTGGTCATCTGTGCTGTGATCCTAAAAGGCAGAAGCTATTCGCCACTGTTTCTTAATTCTGGAGTCAGCTCTATGGCTGGTTATTCAACCTGTTGTCTTCAGTTTGGGTTTTTTTTATACTTAATCTTAGTCTCATTTTTTTTCCACTGTGTTCTTTAACTTTTAATACTAAAGAGCCTTGCACAGCCTTTGAGTGTTCAGCTATTAGGGTATTATCATTAGCATAGTGCAAGCTATTGATGTTGATGTTCATACAGAGGTGGGATTCAACCTGTGTTACTACCGGTTTGGTACTCATGTTTTGCTGCATGTGCGTGTAATACACCAAAAGCTGTGCCGCCTGGACAGCCGATAAACACTGCACATGGGTGTGCAGCATTTGAAAAATGCCTTTTTAACTGCGTTTTCAACCTTAGCTATGCCACACAAAGCAGCTGAGGTTGAAAAAGCAGGAAATAAAGGACAGGTAAGAGCCCAGGCAAGTGGGTAGGCCAAACAGCAGCAAACACAGAACCGGTTCTATGTCTGCTGCTCTTCAGAGCTACCGGTTCGATAGAGCCAGACAGAACCAGTAGCATCCCACCCCTGTGTTCATACCATATATTTTATTGTATTATTCTTGAATTTATTACACTTGCTCTTAACCAAAAGGCCAATAAGCTATTTATTTATTTATTTATTTATTTATTACATTTGTGTTACACTTTATCTGAGAATTCAAGGTAGTTTCTTGGAGGAGGGGATCCATCTTCACATGGTCACCAGTTATAAGTGGAGGATTACCTGTATTTGAGTTTGGGTTAGTTCAATGGTTGAGCTATGTAACCCAGACTGCTATGCTTTATTTAACAAACCATGATTGAAACAGTCCAGAACACAGTAGGAGGTTTGAACCCAGCCATTGAGAGTCAAAGTTGTGAAAAATTACACTTGGATTCATCCCAGGTGAATGGGTCCTAATACAGATGTGGCCTTGTTAACTAACGGGCTCTTTCCCCCTTTCTTTGCTTTTTGGAGACCCAGGAGAAGTTTGATTCTGAGAAGCTTGTTAGGTTCATTACAAATTCTAACTAGCTGAACATTTCCTAACTGTTAACATAGACACTTTGTGTAAGACTTTTATACAAATACATGAAGTGTTAGTAGCACTTTAGAATGCCTTGGTAAGACCACACTTGGAGCACTGTATCCAGTTTTGATAACCATTTAAAAAAGATGTTGAGACTCTGGAAAGAGTGCAGAGAAAAGCAATAAAGAGGATTAGGGGACAGGAGGCTGAAACATATTTAGTTGCAGGAATTAGATATGTCTAATTTAATGAAAAGAAGGACTGGGGTGACATGATAACAGTGTTCCAACATCAGTGTTCCAACAAAGAAGAGGGAGTTAAGCTATTCTCCAAAAGACCTGAAGACAGAACAAGAAGCAATGGATGGAAACTGACCAAGGAGAGAAGAACTTAGAACTAAGGAAAAATTTCCTGACAGTGAGAACAATTAATCAATATAACAGCTTTCATCAGAAGTTGCTGATGCTACAAAACTGGATGTTTTTAAGAGGACATTGGACAGCCATTTAGCTGAAATTATATAGAGTTTTCTGCCTGAGCAGGAGATTGGAGTAGAAGACCTCCAATGTCCCTTCCAACTCTGATATTCTATTAAAAGAACAGAGACAAGGAATCAAAAACCCTCTAGATATTAATAGCAACAGCATTTAAACTTGTATATCACTTCAGAGTGCTTTACAGCCCCTCCCTAAGTGGTTTACAGAGTCAGCCTCCAACAATCCGGGTCCTCAGTTAACTGACCTCAGAAGGACGGAAGACTGAGTCAACCCTGAGCCAGTGAGAATTGAACTGCTGACAGTTGGCAGAATTAGCCTGCAATACTATAGTCTGATCCCTGTGCCACCACGACTCTTAAAAGCTAACTTATTAAGAGCTCTGGATCTTGCTGCCTTCATGTGAGGTGATGGATGCTCATTGATCACTATTCTCTTCTATCACATGTATTCTGTTAACGTGCACACATGCACACACACAAGGGAAAAAAATAATGATATATTTGTTTTATTTAACTGTAATTGCTAAATTGAGAGAGTATTTCTTGAAAGGAAAAAAAAGTAAATTCTATGTATATATGAGTCACTGGCTTTGCTTGAAATCTTTTATATTTTCAAGCACGGCTCTTCTCTGAATGGTGAAAATATTTTCCTAACGAGCTGGCAGTGCTTTGCTTCAGTTGGTTCTCTTTTCCAAAGGCAACTTGAGGATTGGCACAGAAAATACAAAACTGGCAGGACTTTTTTTTTCTTTTCTTTTTTGAGATCATATCTGGAGCATGCTGTAACACAAAGCGTTTATTTTACAGTAACTGAATAAAGTATTGTTAGCTGTCCAAAACTTCAAGTAGGCTCGCAATCTGTTTTTTCTCGTCCTAATTCAGTCTTAGCTTCAATGCACCCACATACGTACAAACTCCCGGACACATTTGCTATTGAGACATCTTAATGCTTTTCTGTTCTCACCACCTCTCTTTTAGAATTTTGGCACAACATTATAAAGAAGGATGGAGATGTGCCAAAATTATAAATCTTTTAAAAATAAAGTGACAATGCAAGCTTGTTACATATTTACTCCTGAGAAATACCTATTGACTTACTCCCAAGATTGGGTTCTGCTTGCTAGTTATTAATCTCATTTATCGAGGACTATGTCTTCTAGAATCTTTATCCACTTTCTCCATACTTTTCAAATTTTAATCTCATGACCTCCTTTCTGTCTTTTGTCTAAATGGAACTGCTCGAAATGCTACATATTCTCCCTTGATTGTTTTGATTATCTTTTTGTAAATCTCTTCTACAATATAATATGATTTGGGATAGATATGGCAGACAAAAATGTGTCCGGTATTTTAACACTGAAGTATCCTGTAATGATATGACCACATTTTACAACATTTTTGCTAAAAAAAAAACCCAGCATTTATTTCTGGTTTTTTTGGCAAAAATGTGCCACAAAAAAATATAGGTTCACTTAATGACTGTGGTATTTGTTTAACAACCTACAGTGTTTGCTTAATGACCACTGTGCTTATATTACGACCACCACGAAAAAGGTTCTAAAACCAACAGGTTCTGACCAGTTCTGGAGAACCGGTAGCGGAAACTTTGAGTAGTTTGGAGAACCGGCATATACTACCTCTGACTGGCCCTGCCCCCATCTTTTCTCTGCCTCCCGAGTCCCAGCTGATCCACTCGGTCTTCTTTGGTTGCCCTGCACAGGAGAATGGAGCTGGAAAGCAGGTTAATGGGGTGGGGACAGAATGGGGATTTTGCAATATCTTTCCCCTGCCAAGCCCACCAAGCCATGCCCATCAAGCCACACCAGGCCCACCAATCCACGCCCACAGAACTGGTAGCAAAAAATGGGTAAGTAGCTCATTCTGCCATAGAACCAGAGTTGGTATTCAGCAGGTTCTGACCAGTTCTGGAGAACCAGTAGTAGAAATTTTGAGTAGTTCGGAGAACTGACAAATACCACCTCTGACTGGAGAGTTTACAGTATCCTTCCCCTTCCACGCCCACCAAGCCACACCCACAGAACAGGTAGGAAAAAAAATTGAATCCCACTACTATTCTAAAACTGGCTCCAGTCACATGACAACCCATTTTTTAACTGTCACAACTTACAACAGTGATGGACAGGCTCATAACTTGAAGACCACCTGTAACTCGGGAGAGAGGGTCCTTACCAAAAGCTAAGCTGTCTGCGTATAGTTAGTACTTGAACAAAAGAACATAAGATGCCTTTATATGAAGAAGTGGAGGAAGGTGTTAGTTAGCTGAGAATGAGTTTATAGCTCCATAAAGTATCTGGAATTCCTATGTTTGGGAAATGGGATGCAAGTGCTTAAAGTTTCTTATATAAATTAACATCAGTTCGGCAAAAAGGATGTTCTTCTGCATCTTAGCAGAAAACATGACCCTGAAATATAGGTAGTCCTTGACTTACAACAGTTCCTTCAGCGACCGTTCAAAGTTACAGCGCCACCTGAAAAAGTGACTTTTGACCATTTTTCACACTTATGTCCATTGCAGCATCCCCAGTAACCGTTGCAGCATGCCTATGGTTATGTGATCAACATTTGGAGGCTTAGCAACTACTTCTTATTTATGACGGTTGCAGCATCTTGGGATCATGTGATTAACATTTGTGATCTTCTGACAAGCAGTCAATGGGGAAGCTAGATTCTTTGAACAACTAATGCAACAACTGCAGTGACAACAGTGGCAAGAAAGGTCGTAAAATGGAGCAAAACTCACTTAACAAATGTATCACTTGGCAACAGGAAATTTTGGGCTCAGTTGTGGCAATGAGTCACAGCAGATATCAATACTCCAACTATGGATACTGAATCTGATCTGGAAACATCTGGATGACCTCTGAATGGTAGAAATGTGCTACTGAAAACTAACTGGTCACATCTGGTGGGCATGCAGAATTTTGCAGACAGATCATTTGCATAGCCCTGATCGTAACTCATTCTAACCCAGGGGTGTCAAACTCAAGGCCCGGGGGCTGGATCCAGCCCACAGGTTGCTTAGATCTGGCCCACAGGGCTGCCCTAGAAACAGCAAAGGACCAGCCCGTGGTGCCTCTGGCAGCAAAAATGGAGCTTGGGGGGGGGGGGGGGCTCCCAAGCTCCATTTTAGCTGGCAGAGGATTGCAGGAGGCTGTTGCAGCTGGAAATGGAGCCTGGGAGCCTTTTTTTGCTGGCAGAGCTCTCAGGCCACCATAGGCATCCCAACATGAGTGACATCGAGCTGGCCATGCCCACCCTGGCCCCCAAGGTGAAACACAACCCTGATGTGGCCCTCAATGAAATCAAGTTTGACACCCCTGTTCTAACCATTACTCCTCTTAAAAAAAACTCTTAAAAACATCACTGGCTTCATCAAACCTCCTTCCCAGGCAGAAGGAAATCAACAACTAGCAGATGACCTGAATGTGTTTTACGACAGGTTTGAAAGGAAACTACAGCCACCTAGCTCTATAACCCACATCTCAAACACACCAACAACAGCCAAGCCTCCTACAACTGGCCCCAATCCATTGGGTTCACAACCTCTGGTGATCATAGAAAAAGAAGTACAAGATCTATTACACAGACAAAAGCCAGGAAAAGCACCAGGGCCAGACAAGGTAATTCTTTCTTGCTTAAAAGTCTGTGCTGACCAATTGGCCCCCATCTTCACCCGAATCTTCAATAGATCACTAGAGATGTGCTATGTTCCTTCCTGCTTCAAACGCTCTACTATCATCCCAGTGCCAAAGAACTCCTCCATCAAGGAAGTGAATGACTACAGAGCAGTTGCCCTAACATCTGTAGTTTTGAAAATCTTTGAAAGGCTTGTGCTGTCCCACCTGAAAACCATCACAGATCCATTGTTAGATCCCATGGAGTTTGCATACCGAGCAAATAGATCAATAGATGCTGTTAACATGGCTCTACATTACATCCTACAACACCTTGAATCTCCAAATACTTATGCAAGGGTCCTCTTTGTAGACTTCAGTTCAGCATTCAATACCATCATGCCAGACACTCTTCTAAGTAAATTAAATCAGCTAGCGGTACCTGAACACACTTGTAAGTGGATCATAAGCTTCCTAACAGACAGGATTCAGCAGGTGAAGCTAGGCAGAATCACATCTGATACCTGTACAATCAGCACAGCCCCCCACCCCAAAGCTGTGTGCTATTTCCACTTCTCTTCTCCCTATATACCAATGACTGCATCTCAAATGATCCATCTGTTAAAATACTGAAGTTTGCTGATGACACAACAATGATGGATCTCATTCGAGACAATGATGAATCTGCATACAGACAGGAAGTTATACAACTTGCCTCATGGTGTAACCAGAACAATCTGGAACTGAACACACTTAAAACCATAGAAATGGAGGTAGACTTCAGAAGAAATCCTCCCATACCTCTTACAGTACTAAACAACACAGTATCAGCAGTAGAGACCATCAAATTTTTAGGTTCTACTGTATCACATGACCTAAAATGGACACTTAACATCAAAAACGTCATCAAAAAAGCACAACAAAGAATGTTTTTTCTGCACCAACTCAGAAAGCTCAAACTGCCCAAGGAGCTGCTGATCCAGTTCTACAGAGGAATGATTGAGTCTGTCATCTGCACCTCTATAACTGTCTGGTTTGGTTCTGCAACCCTACAGGATAGACACAGACTTCAGAGGATAATAAGGACTGCAGAAAAAACAGTTACTACCCACCTGCCTTCAATCGAGAACCTGTATACTGCACGAATCAAAAAGAGGGCTGTGAAAATATTTACAGACCCCTCACATCCCAGACATAAACTGTTTCAACTCCTTCCCTCCAAATAATGCTATAGAGCCCTGCACACCAGAACAACTGGACATAAGAACAGTTTTTTCCTGAAAGCCATCATTCTGCAAAACAAATAATTCCCTCAACCCTGTTCAACTATTACAAAGTCTGCACTACTATTACTGTTCATCTTGTCATCACTCCTTATCACCCATCCCCTTCCACTTGGGATTGTAGGACTGTAACTTTGTGGCTGGTATACTTACAATTTATATTGACTGTTTCCTGGTATGATTGATAGTTTATTGTACCCTATTATTATAATTAAGTGTCATACCTTACGATTCTCGACTTCTTTTCTTTTATGTATACTGAGCGTATTTACATCAAGACAAATTCCTTGTGTGTCCAATCACACTTGGCCAATAAAGTATTGTGTTGTATTGTATTGTATTGTATTGTATTGTATTGTATTGTATTGTATTGTATTGTATTGTATTGTATTGTATTCTATTCTATTCTATTCTATTCTATTCTCCTACACAGTTGTACAATGAAGCTGAATATGTTGGATGGCTGTAGAAGTGAATTTTGGGCTTCTTCTTCACCATAGAGGAGCAGCATGTCTTTCATCCTTTAAAAGCACTAGTATAATTTGTGTCACTGGAAGGCTGAGTTCTTAGAATGATTATTATGAAAAGGACGGTATTTAACCAAACACCCTGGACCTCTTCAGCATAATATTCACAACAATCCCCTGGAAGGTGCAATTGTCCTCAGTCTGCTAGATTGCTAAACCAACATCCAAAGCAGGAAAGGTGATTGCAAAAGGCTTCAGTGCAGAAAAGATAATGGCCTTACATGTCAAAATATTATATTACTTGCTCAAAGGGCACTGTGCTCTTTTAAAAAAAATCATGTGAAAAGGAACATTCATGTTACATTGTCCAGTCCCTTCACAAAGGGAGCTGCTGACAGTTGAAAAGATGCTAGTGAAGTAGATGGGGCCAGGAGGCACTGCCTGGAGATATGTTTTTACTTAAACAAGGTATGTGTCAGACAGGAAGACTTTCACAATATTAGAAGCAGCACCAAATGGTGGTTTTGCCATGCATTGCCCTGAAGCCATGAAATCTCAGTTTCCAAAAGCAAACAAAAAACATCTTAACTTCTCCCTTGTCAAGCTAAAGTTTCAAGGAATTTTAAGATATATTCTTCATTATGGTTGGTCACACAGTCAGTTAGATGTTTAGACTGGCATTTTTTTATCCATTGTGGTTGAGCACATAGTGGGACAGATGTTCAGACTGGATTTATCCACCTATTAAGTTCGTTCTAAGGACTTGCGTTAGGCAGATGTTGTTTCATGGTGCGAAAAGTATTATTACAGGATGTTCTGAATAAAGCTGCCTGTTGCAATTAACTGATGGTGGTTTCGTCAATGCCAGTGATGTCCCATTATTATTACAGGTAGTCCTCAATGTATGACCACAATTAGCCCAAAATTTCTGTTGTTAAGCAAAACAGTTGTTCAGTGAGTTTTGCCCCATTTTATGACTTTGTTAAGTGAATCACCAGAGTGGTTAGCTTTAGTAACATGGTTGTTAAGTGAATCTGGCTTTCCCCATTGACTTCACTTGTCAGAAGTTTGTAAAAAGTGATCATCTGAACCTGGAACATAAATACGAGTCAGTTGCCAATTTTGATGAAATGGGGAATGCTGCAACACAGTGTGAAATATGGTCACAAGTAACTTTTGTGTGCCATTGTAACTTTGAACGATTACTAAATGAACTTTTGTAAGTCAAGGACTACCTGTATTATTGGTCACATAATCAACCAGAGGTAGGATTTGGCATTTTTAGCACCTATTGAGCCCTTCTTATTAGACGTGCATTGAGATAACTCATCCTGATCCTCAGCCAAACTTATTTTGGAAAGCTGAATGAGTTTGAATTTTGGAATTCCATAAGGTTCAGGCAGTAGGGAAGTTATAAAGGCGAATCAGGGTGAGCTGTGTTGCTATGGAAGCAGGAAATGGCATGAATCCATGAAAATGGCTGCTGTGTTGTGAATGGAGACAACTCCATCCTGGAATGTTTACTCTGGGCTTGGCTGTATAAATAGCTACTGCTGTTTTAAGGGTTTTTTCTTCTTTCTTTCTTTCCTGAAAAAGGATTCTGCAGGCCAAGTATAAAATAAACAAAGCCATAAGCTTCAAGCCTCTGTTTTTGTTTTCTTCTTCAGATAGCACATTGGTTCCTCTTGCTGTTTGGGATTACTCCAGATTTCCACTGTCCATTATTCTCTTCTTTGCTTACATGATGGAACAGCATCTTAAAGCCCCATGGAAACAGATGCATTTCATCAGCCTGATGCGCTTAAGGACTTTAAAAAAGAAAAGAAACACTCCTCTAATAAAACACTAAATCCCCTATGAGGATAATTATTCTTTGTGGATTAAAAGCCAAATAAACAAGTTCAAGACCTCAATTATTTAAAAGCCACATCTTGGAAGGAGACAGTGAAACACAGCTCCAGAGATGGTCCAAGCATTCTACAACTCTTTGTATTGGTTGTATGGATCCCCAGATTGGCTGATCCACGTTCCCATGTAGAAATGTTGAAATGACCCCGGTAGCCTCTGAAATGTCCCAATAGAGATGGAAATATCTTGATTGATGTGATTTGTGAACTTTACTTGTTTCCTGATATTTTTGTGCATACCCTGTATGCACACAACCAGCCATATCTAATCTATAAAGTATAATTCTTTTAAAACTTAGAACCATAATCTCGAAAGTCATGGCTGAACAACTGCCTTTTAGATGTTGTTGAGTTTCAACTCCCCACAAATATGGTTAAGAGAGTGTAAGATGTAGTTCAGAAACACTGGGTCAATTCTGGCTCATCTCTGTAACCTAATTCAAGAAGTATCACCTTACCAATTGATGTGTAGTCTAAACTAGGGATAAGTAAGTCTTTTTCCCTTGTTGTTTTGTACTTTTCCCTAACATTGCTGAGCAGCACAACTGATGGGAAAGTACTCTGTAATCAAAAAAAAAAATGTGCAGAATGCCAAGTTGCAATGCTAGCCATATCAAAGTGGTGATTATGTCACACGATTAATTAGGTTATGACAAGGGTTAATATGTCATGCAAATAATTCAAGTTGTGAGAGTGGAACTAGTTTTAATTCCAAAAGCAGCCCAGGATTGTTTGGAATTAATCAAATATTTCTTGGTATATGATATCAATGCATAAATGAGGATTACTTCTTCCTTTCATCAGCAGAGATTAAAAATGGAGCTTTGCTGGGAACTACCTTTCAGTGATCAATTTACTTTTCATCTTCCCTGTGACCACATAGGATTGGTCCTTAAAAGATCTACAGAAAATGGTGGGTTAAACCTTCCTCAATTCTACCTGTGGTGGCCAAAACAGAGGTTTGTTTTGTCTATATGCATTTTTAAGGGTCTTTTGTGGCCTGTCTGCTGCCAGCCAAATCAGAGGAGGAGGAGGTGTGGGAGTCAGGATCAGCATCAAGGCAACCTGAGAGCTATGAGAGGGAAGAGGGAATTGAGCTGTCAGAGAGAAAGACAGAGGCAGAGCCTGGGCCATCTGTCAGCTCTCAGATGGAGAGTCAACAGGTCTGGAGTTGGCTGATGTGGAAGTGGAGAAACAGCTAGGTCCAATGCCTGACACATGGATGTGCAGAAGGCAGAGGAGAGGAGAGCAGTGGAAATCTATGGGCTGGTCCTTGGGATGGAAGAGCCACTGCTGCTAGAGAAGCCCCACCCTAGCTCTGGGGATAAAAGGTAGGGGGCGGAGATGAATAGATGTGACAGACAACTATTCATCTCCCTGCTGGATGGGCTTGTTAGCATGCAGTGAGAGAGGAACTTTTTGCCGCGGCTGCTGGCACTCCTAATAAAGGAATCTTTGAGTTCACTTCAGAGTGTTTGGGGAGCCAGATCAGAACAGGGTCAGGAAATTACTGCATCCCAAATACAACTGCTTAAAGACTGGCATCCAAAAACTGCACTATATTGGATGCCTCCTCAAGGAAAGAGGAACCAAGGCCAGCCTTGGAAAACCTGGTGCCAAGCACTTAAGGAAGATGTTGAGATTATTAATGTCTCTTAGGACAAAGCCGAAGATGCTAAGAATGATCAGAACTGCTGGACATCACTTTCTGCCCAATGTCCTTTGTGCAGGACCTAAGGCTGATGATGATAAAATGCATCTGTGATGGCCAGATGTCCTAACAGGTGGTTGCCTTTCATTTCACTGGGGAAACCTTGATTGCTAGCTGCTTGGCCAAGGACACACATGCCACAAGACACAGTCAGGATCAAAGAATTCTACAAAAGAGGACAAAATACAGAAGTGAAAGAAAGAGAGAGAGAGGGCATATGAGTACATGCACAAAGTTTCAAGGAAGAGAATGAAAATGAGGGAGCAAGGATGGAACAGAGTTGCAATGAAAGCTAAATAGGTCTTTCTTTGAAATGAAGAAAAAAACCTCCCTAGAGCTGCAATATAACTTCGAGTGCTTTGATAGACCGATTGGTATTGCAACAAACATTACTTATATGGGAATGCAGCATTCAGAAAGAATTTGGGAACATGGTCTACCTTCCACAGTTTTGCAAAATCAATTTAGGTATTATACCAACCTGAATTCAAACAGCTCATCTTGAGGTTGAGATGAGCTTGGAGATTACTTCAATCTGCAAAGTCTGGCTAAAACATATGACTTTACTTTTGGACTTTCCAGCTCTTCCAATTCTCCGCTTATTGTAACAACTGATCTGAGGAACAACTCTAGAGTTCCCCCCAAGTTGGCATACTATTTTATGCCATTTGATCAGTTCCAAATGCTGATATTGCCAGGTTCTCAGCCGGTTTCTCTCATATGCCCATCCCACACAGGCACACACACATTGTTCCTGGCAGACCTTAACTCTACATCTGCAGTCTTGAATGCCCTTGAATGTTGAGAACACTGTGAAAAGGCTTTTAGCATGAAAGTGGGTTTATTCATAAATATATTATTGTAAGGAGACCCTTGTTGCCTGATCCCATTGTTCTTCAACAAAGCCTTGAGAACCCAACAGCTCAATAAATGAATAACTTTTATCTGCTTGCTTAATACCAGTACATGAACACTGGCATAATGCCTCCCTCCTTCTTTCCAGTGAAAGCAGGTCAGATATTGTCCAAATCATTTACATCACTTCAGTGGTGCCCAATTTACATGACAATCACCTCTTTGCAGGGAATTACTGCTTAATTAAAGAACAGCAGTCACTTTAATTAGCATGTCTCCATGCTTCCTGGTACTTTGCATGGATTCAAATGAGCTGCTCATTAAGACCTGGCATTGATAGAAGCTACGCCCTTTGGCCGTGATCTAACTAAATTAACATCAGAGGACAAGCCACTTTATGGTTCAGAAGGGATGACAGACAGGTCTTCTCTTCACATCTAACCATACACAGTCTACTCCTGAGATAGCTAACAGCTAGATGGAAAGTTTGAGATAATTCGGTCAAAAGCTATTCTTGATTTTTTTATTTATTTATGAAGAAGTCCTTCTATTCTTGATCTTAAAAAAATATAATGAAGTCTTTCTTGTGAATGACATGAACTTTTTCCATGTTGTTGCTATAAAAAAGGGAGAACTATTTATTTATCTATTCATGTATTTATTCACATCAATAGACTGCACTTTTTCTTAACTATTATTTAACACTATCTCACAAGGCAGTGAGATAGGAATGACTCCAGTAATGCTTGCATTTTATTTATTTCCACTTAAAACATGGAAAGAAAAAAGTGTGATTGAAATTTGATGCAGCAACTGTGCACAAACTATTAGAAAGGAATTGGGAATAACTTCTGGACCTTTATTTTATCTTTTGTCTTCTGATTAATATAGGCCAAGAATGCTAAAGCATTCACTATACCTGGAGGACAAAAGACTTTAGAGCAGGAGTGTCTAATCTTGCAACTTTAAGACCTGTGGATTTCAATTCCCACAATTTCCTGATGTTAGCTGGGGATTTCTGGGCATTGAAATCCACAAATCTTAAAGTTGCCAAGGTTGGACAGCCCTGCTTTACAACTTCTCGATATGTTTATGGAACACCAGTGAAGGGTCAACATTCCCAACTCCAGAACCTCACTCCCATGAAGCTGGTACACCAATGTGTCAATACATCTAACAACAAATGTTAAAAAAAAGAAGAGTTTATGCTTTAGGCCTGAGGCCTGCCCCTTTAAGACAAGGGGTGGAGTTTGAGTCCAAGTCCTGGCTGTTCAGATACTGTCCCCTTAGGTCTTATTGGAGCAGTTGGAACTATCCATGGTGCTGCAACCTCTGAGATGTCTTCTCACTCAACAGCCTCCTCGTGGCTCAATCAGGATTAATTTTTGATTCATAAACCTTGGCTTGTTTGCCAACAACAAATTTTGATTCCTGAGTAGAATGATGAATAAATGAACTATTTCTGATTAGTTTAGCTGCTTGTGTTAGTGGGAGGACAAAGAAAGTAGATATTGTAAATATACACTGCTCAAAAAAATAAAGGGAACACAAAAATAAGACATCCTAGATCTGAATGAATGAAATATTCTTATTAAATACTTTGTTCATTACACAGTTGAATGTGCTGACAACAAAATCACACAAAAATTATCGATGGAAATCAAATTTAGCAACCCATGGAGGTCTGGATTTGGAGGTACACTCAAAATTAAAGTGGAAAAAAACACTACGGGCTGATCCAACTTTGATGTAATGTCCTTAAAACATATCAAAATGAGGTTCAGTAGTGTGTGTGGCCTCCACATGCTTGTATGACCTCCCTACAAAGCCTGGGCATGCTCCTGATGAGGTGGTGGATGTTCTCCTGAGGGATCTCCTCCCACACCTGGATGAAAGCATCCCCCAACTCCTGGAAAGTCTGTGGTGCAATGTGGCGTTGGTGGATGGAGCGAGACATGATGTCCCAGATGTGCTCAGTTGGATTCAGGTCTGGGGAACAGGCGGGCCAGTCCAGAGCATCAATGCCTTCATCTTGCAGGAACTGCTGACACACTCCAGTCACATGAGGTCTAGCATTGTTTTGCATGAGGAGGAACCCAGGGCCAACCGCACCAGCATATGGTCTCACGAGAGGTCTGAGGATCTCATCTCAGTACCTAAAGGCAGTCAGACTACCTCTGGCAAGCACATGGAGGGCTGTGCGGCCCCCTAAAGAAATGCCACCCCACACCATTACTGACCCTCTGCCAAACTGGTCATGCTGGAGGATATTGCAGGCAGCAGAACATTCTCCATGGCATCTCCAGACCCTGTCACATCTGTCACATGTGCTCAGTGTGGACCTGCTTTCTATAAAGATCACAGGGCGCCAGTGGCAAATTTGCCAATCTTGGTGTTCTCTGGAAAATGCCAAATGTCCTGCGCAGTGTTGGGCTGTAAGCACAACCCCCACCTGTGGATGTCGGGCCCTCATACCACCCTCATGGAGTCTGTTTCTGACCGTTTGAGCAGCCACATGCACATTTGTGGCTTGCTGGAGGTCATTTTGCAGGGCTCTGGCAGTGCTCCTCCTGTCCCTCCTTGCACAAAGGTGGAGGTAGCGGTCCTGATGCTGGATTGTTGCCCTCCTACAGCCTCCTCCACGTCTCCTGGTAGCACCTCCATGCTCTGGACACTACGCTGACAGACACAGCAAACCTTGCCACAGCTTGCATTGATGTGCCATCCTGGATGAGCTGCACTACCTGAGCCACTTGTGTGGGTTGTAGACTCCGTCTCATGCTACCACTAGAGTGAAAGCACCACCAGCATTCAAAAGTGACCAAACCATCAGCCAGAAAGCATGGGAACTGAAAAGTGGTCTGTGGTCACCACCTGCAGAACCACTCCTTTATTGGGGATGTCTTGCTAACTGCCTATACTTTCCACCTGTTGTCTATTCCATTTGCACAACAGCATGTGAAATTGATTGTCAATCAGTGTTGCTACCTAAGTACAATTTGATTTCACAGAAGTGTGATTGACTTGGAGTTACATTGTGTTGTTTAAGTGTTCCCTTTATTTTTTTTGAGCAGTGCATATGTAAGTATGTATGTTTGTATGTATATATGGTATTCAGCTTTGTTCGAGTATTTTCCCATGTCATTATAGTTGTGCTTTTAAAGTTGTAGCAATGTTTCTCAGATTCTGCAATCAAAGGAAAAGACAGCTTCTTTCAAGAAGCACAAGTTTGAGTGCCCAAGTATAGAAAAACCTATTTTTGGCCTCGTTTGTCAGGAGCTCTATACTCTATGATTTTTTGGTTTGAGTCAAAGTTTGGCAAGAAGTGACAGCATTTCAGATTGTGAGAAATATGAACAGCTCTTTGGAAATTAACATGATCCTTCTTTCTCTCCTTTTAGCACACTCTATCTGATTGCCTCAATCAAGTTGCAAATATCATGTCAATAAGAAAATTTAAACTGAAGAATCTCATTCAAGAAGGGGTTAAAATAAATCTTTGGTCTAGTATATACAGAAGATCAAGCTACAGTTTTCGAAGAAAAAGAACAAGAAACTGATTCGAAGTGAAATTGATAGATTCATTTATCCCTCCCCAAAGGCAGATTATAGCACAAACTTGGCCTGTTTATTTTTTTAAGCCAAACTGTGCAACCTTGGGTTGTTTTCATAACATGCTTACTCATTGCTAATCATAGTTTATATGGTTTATAGAATTAACCCAATGTTTTAGATGTGCATTAGGCTCAAGCCAAATGCTAACTACAATGGCTGGGTTCAAACAGTTAGGTTAAAATATGGCTGGCTATACTTGGTACAATGTGTGGTTGTATGTAGGTTAGAATATTGAACTGTATCTTTCCACAGACCTTTCAACAAAGGCAATTAGAGATATTTACAATGTATTATAGATAATAATGTACAAAGAGGGGCCCTATTCTTTGCATGATAATAAAAAGTGCATTGTTGTGTGCCTTCAAAGTTTAGTTGACAGAGCATCCTAAACCAGGATATGTTTGCCCATTGGCCACATTTTTTCTCCCGGCACTTGAGAAGATATCACATGAAAAAAAAATGAATAAAGAATGAGATTATTGGGAGGGAAATGGGATAGAAAACAATCCAGAGGAGAGGAGGGAATTCCAAATGGAATGGAACTGTTTAAGAAGAGCATATTGATTAGTTGAACAAATAAAATCCCAAATGAAAACATTCCACACAAAGATAGTACAGCTTTCCAGATTTTATCCCCCAAAATTATTTTAGTGCATTAGGAGAGATAAACCTACTATATATCTTCAACTTTTTGAAGCAGCTGCCAGCATATGAACCTAGGACAAACTGCAGCTGTTTTCAAAGTGGGATGGACCAGCGCTATGCTTGTGGTCTTGTGTGCTCCAAAATATCATTTTGGAATTAAGCCTGAAACATAATCGTATCCCATATTACAACATGTAATGTTCATATTTTGATTTCATAACTAGCTAGAGAGCTAAGACATTTTCTGTGAATGCAGCTGATCAATGAACTGTTGAAGGGAGGAAAGAGGGAGAAAACCCATACGCAAACACAAAGGGGCTGGGAACAAAAAACATTTGGCAAAACAGATGAACTTATATAACATATGTCATTTCAGACACAATTCACAGGATTTTGCTTCTTCTGTCTGCTAAGATTATACCAGCAAGAAAGATTCACACAGAATTCTTTACGGCTGGGATCGCTCATGAGAATCTCTGCTGAACTTCTGAGGTCTCCAATGACTTATGAATGAGCAAATATATTTTGCCAATCTACTCCATCAGTTTCACCTACAGGTGGTTCAAAGATTCCTATCCTCTTCCCTCCTTTTCTTCCAGATTCTAGTCTGATTTATTAGCTTAGAAATTGCCAGTAAATCTGTGTAGTTCACTGTATTCTTTCTTAGTTAGTTCTTTACTTCCTGCTCAATTAACTGGCCAAGTCAGCTGACTTTCTTACTTGACAACTTATTCCTTTCTCAAGCCATTTCTTCTTTCTTTCTTTCTTTCTTTCTTTCTTTCTTTCTTTCTTTCTTTC
>BLBF01000059.1:12348555-12361152 GCA_015471245.1 Laticauda colubrina | reverse complement strand
TCTTTCTTTCTTTCTTTCTTTCTTTCTTTCTTTCTTTCTTTCTTTCTCTTTCTTTCTTTCTTTCTTTTTTTCTTTCTTTCTCTTTCTTTTTTACTTTCTTTCTTTCATTCTCCCTCTCTTTTCTTTCTCTCCTTCCTTCCCTTCTCTTTCCCTCCCTCCTTCCCTCCCTCTTTCTTTCTCTTTTCTTTCTTTCCTCCCTCCCTCCTTCCTTTTTTCTTTCTCTTTTGTTTCTCTTTCCTTCCCTCCCTCCCTCCTTCTTTCTTCCTTCCTTTCCTCCCTCCCTCCCTTTCTCCCTCCCTCCCTCCCCCCTCTCTCATTGGTCTTCTGTTTGAAGGACAATGAACCAATTCATATCTGATAAAAATAATGTTTGCAATAAATAAAAAAATGCCCTCTAGATCATGCTAGCAGCTTCTGTAATCCAGCCAGATACTTGTGGCTTTCTTCCACAAATGGGACCTGAGGACAATGCAGTCACATCTCTTCACCGACATTTCCCAGTGACTAATGCAGATTGAGTTTATCTGTGGTGTTGAGTCACGGTTTATCTAACCATGGTTTGCTGAATAAACCACTAGCAAGCCCCAATTGCCCATTAACTGTTCATCGGATAGCTTCAACCATTTCACCAAGTTGGACAAATCATTGATTAAGTACATCCATCACACGAAGACTATATTGTGCAGCTTGGTTCACATAACCTGGAAAATCAAAACCAAGCAAACCACATTATGGCTTAGCATGCTGTGTGATTAAGAGCAAGGGGGATATTTGTCCTCTGGCTGTGATTTAGATGAAAGAGGATCAGGAGGTTTGAGGCTCCTTTAGACCTGTGTTTTGCACCTCGCTTTCACAAACTCTGCCTTTGGGAAGCAGACCTGAGAATCTGCATGTTTTTGTTCCTCCAGGGAAGGACAGAAACACACACCCCCTCCAGGCCTGGCCGAGGATCATTTTTCTCCAGATGACCCTCCATTTCAGTAATATGATCATCCTGTCATGGTTCCAAGCCCTGATTTTGGCAGAACAAAGGCCACTGTGCATCTTTCACTCCCTAGCCAGGGAATGCAGCTGTGGGTCACAGCGTAGCCAATCAGGAATGAACATTTTGGAGCGCGTCTAATGCAGTTTGTACAGGCAACCTTTCAGGCATTCATGGGAGTGAATTTCACAAAGCTGAACTGACGTTGCCTTGCTGCTCTCATTTAGATATCGCACCCTCGGCTCTGGGATAATCTGGCACGACAGGACCAAGGCTGGCTGAACCACCGCAGTCTTGGGACTCCAGAATTTTAAACAGCGCTCCTGCTGAGAAGGAGTGATGATGCTTCGTTACCTTTGGCTGTACATAGGGCCCGAGCAATTACCCCCCCCACCCCAGAGGTACATGGAGCCTGAGAAAGAGAGTTTCAATCCCAGCTCAGCCAGCAGCTGAGCGAAGAGCCAAAATCTAGAGCTGCATTTCCGCTGCCTTTGCATATAGAGCGTTGAGATTGATGAGAACAGGATCCCCCCAACCAACGGGATCCGGCCTCTCTCCTGTACTGCAGGCCCCCTCTTAAAGAAACACTGTCACTTTAGCATTAATGAATTCCTCTTTGTTGCCATTGTCCCAAGGCCCAGCCAGGCAATCCTTAGCAATTTAAAAGCATGCTGCCTGGACAAGGCCACATTTTAATTTGCCAACAGAAAAAGGAAGGGTTTTTTACGCAGACGGGCAAACCAAAATAATCAATTTCAAATTGCTAAAGGCAGATCAATGGGGAAGCAGATCTGGGGCGGGGAGGGGGGAGGGCACAGGGAGAGGGGATGGGTGAGCCAGAGGCCTAGAGGGAGAAGGCATGCAGGCTAAGCTCTCAAATTTTCCTGTCTCCCTTCCCTGTAGCCAGGGGTGAGATTCTATTGGTTTGGACCGGTTCAGGTGAACTGGATGTTAAAGTTACATCTGGTTCAGGGATCACCAACTTTTTGGACCTCAGGGACCACTAAACTCATAATTTTAAATCCCACAGATTAGAGATCTTGGGAAAATCCCCCAAAAAGTCTGCAGGAAAATTCCCCACCCTATTTTTCTACCGATCGATCATTCTTTATTTGGGATCACAGGATCCCATCTCCAGTTCCATTCTCAGGGGGAGAGAGAGAGAGAGACTTTTGGCTTCATGCAAGGAAAGCAGCAGAAATCTTTCTTTCTCTTCCCCAAATTCCACCACAAATGAGCTTTGAGAGACTTGTCGTGCCAGCGCAACCTCTTGGAACAGGAGGCCTTGCAGGGTCCCAAAGATTCATTTCTGGTGGAGTTTAGGGAAGAGAAAGAACGATTTTTGCTGCTTTCCTTGCCTGCAGCCAAAAGCAGAAGAAAGAAGCAGAAAGAAGCAGCCAGGCAAAGCACATGGGGCATCTGAGGCAAGTTCCACCCCTCTGCCCTTTCCCCCCCTCCCCTTACTACCTTGTGTTGTTCGCAATGCAAGCGACACAAGCCTTGTGTTCCTGCAGGCCATGTTGGCAGTGCAGCCTTGTGATCCCGTGTAGTCTGGATTAATTGCTTTGGGGGGGTGACATTTCTCTGTGGACCACCAAAATTTTCTCGCATACCACCAATGGTCCCTGGCCCACTGGTTGGTGACCACTGATCTGCTTTGCCGAACTGGTATTTCAACAAAACAGCTGGTCCCACCCAACCTGCCTCTCCCCTCCCAGGAGTCCCCACATGGCCCATTTTTGATGGAGGTAAGTGCAGGGTCCACGCAGAGGCTCTGGGAGGGGGAAAAATGGGCCTTCCGGAAGTCCAGAAACGGTCCTGTTTCTGGCTTCCGAAGGGCCTCCGGAGCCCGGGGGAAGCTGTTTTTGCCCTTCCAGAAGCCTGGGTGAGGCCTCCAGGCCCTTGGGAAGGCAAAAAAAATGCCCTTCCCGGAAAAACCAGGAGGTGCAAAATGGGCCTGTTTCCGTTTTCGCCCTCCCAGAGGCCCGAGGGAGGTCTCCGGACCCTTGGGAGGGTGAAAACGGCCTTCCCTGGGCTCTGGAGTCCCACTGGAAGCCTGAAACAGGATGTTCTGGGAGGCCATGCCAACCATGGCCATGCCCACTCAGCAACTGGGCAGTGAACTGGTTGATGGGATTTTTGAATCCCACCTCTGCCTATAGAAACTTTTCTAGGTTTCACATTTAAACCCACAAGGGCGGGGGGAAACAAAATCAAACTCCCACTCATCCAGAGCAGGGGTCTACAACCTTTGCTGGCTGAGGAATTTTGGGAATTGAAGTCCGCAAGTCTCAAAGCTGTCAAGGTTGGAGACCCCTGATCCAGAGTCAGCTTTGGTTTCAGTCAAGAAATTGACTCTTAAAATTTCAACAGGTTGTAAATGGAGGAGGCAAGTTAACAGTAACACCCCTGTGTTCCTTTGCCGCATCACTTTAGCTCAGAGGATGTTCTCATGGGGTTTTTCCATACTACGTTTTTTAATTTAATGGCCATTGTGGTGAGAAGAGAGATCTCCGGATATTATGCAGTGAACCGTTTTGAAAATTTGCAGGACTCATTTGAATATTATTACTGGCTGGTTGCCAGTTCTATGGTGGTATTTTTAGTGACCTGATCAAAGAGCAGAGTAATTCAAAGTTTGCATTAAAGTCACCAGGGGGTGGGGTACAAAAACCAGAGGCATGATGTTTGTGGTGAGGGCTACTAATTGGTATTCTTCATGTTCTGAAAGGTCACTAAAACATGTAGTTCATTTTCTGAAAGGCAGCAGATTCTCCCAGAAAGAGGTACCACTTTTGAAAACCTGCCTTAGATATCTGAAAGCTAATGTGGAAATCAACAATGTCTCTAAAACCTATTTTGGTCTTTTATATGCTAATACTTCTGTGGTAGCAATTAAAAAATGCAGCATTTCAAATTAGGCCTAGTTGCTTTCCTACCACAGTGGAGCACTTGCTGGAGAAAATGTATGATGGCCAAAAATGATATGCTTGGTAAAAGGGTGCACCTTTTCTGAGGCTCAGCAGAGGTTTTAACTCTGGTGTGTTAGTTTCTAGAAGTTTTAAGTTGTACATTTGGGATGGGGGAGAGGAAAGAATTTTTCAGTAAAAAAGTGGTATGATGGTAAAGTAGCATAGAGCCAGTTTTGGTGTAGTGGCGAAGGCATCAGGTAGAAAATGGGAGACTGTGAATTCTAGTCTTGTCTTAGGTATGAAAACTGGCTGTGTGACTTTGGGCCAATCAACAGGAGACTGTGAGTTCTAGTCCTGCCTTATGCACATATTCAGCTGGGTGACCTTCTCTCAACCCTAGGAAGGAAGCAATGACAAACCACTTCTGAAAAATCTTGCCAAGAAAAATTGCAGCCTTGTCAAAGCAGCCTCTGGGGATCAGACATGACTGACCAGAAGAAAAAAAAAGTGGTTACAGAGTTAAATCAGGACTGGGCAAATCCAAATTATCCTTCAAGAATTAATTGCTTAGATAGACAAATCTTCATATATATTTAGCTGCTAATTTTTTACCTAATAACAGTGAATCATGACTTGGATTCTTATGCATTTTCCTGTCTCAGTGGCTTTTGCTGTTGTTTGTCAACAAGACAACGAACATGGGGATTCAAGGGAGTTGGTGGGCACCAGGTTGGAGAAGGGTGTTTTAATACAAATGGGATACCAGCTGTAGGGGATGCAACATGGCACATTCATCTTGCCACTATAGGTCAACCAGAGGTGGTATTCAGCAGGTTCTCACCAGTTCTGGAGAACTGGGAGAGGAAATTTTAAGTAATTTGGAGAACTGGCAAATACCACGTCTGACTGGCCCCAGCCCCATCTATTCTCTGCCTCCTGAGTCCCAGCTGATCGGCTGGGTCTTCTTTTGTTGCCCTGCACAAGAGAATGGAGCTGGAAAGCAGGTTAGTGGGGTGGGGAGGGAATGGAATTTTGCAGTAACCTTCTCCTGGAGTGGGGTGGCAATGGAGATTTTACAGTAATTACAATATCCTTCCTCTGTCATACCCACCAAGCCACATCCACAGAACTGGCAGTAAAAAATTTTGAATCCCACCACTGAGGTCAACATTTTATTGCAACTGTTCTTTGCATTGTGCTTAAGTATTATGACATATATGTCTCCCAACCAAACTCTCATTTAACTGGATTGCTTATCTTCATTTCTTGTTGGAAACCTTGGTCCACATATAGGTCCTTAGGGCTGCTTTTCTAATCAAATGATGTTGTCTATCTACCGGGAAATTGCACATTGCCAAAAGTCAGCTAATGCATTTTCCAATCAGTTCAGATGTTGAACCAAGTCACAACAAGGGCTTGCTTATCCAAGTATTCAGTGGCTGAGTAAATCCAATATGCTTAACTGGGCCAGAGGCCTAGTGGTTTTCTTTTATACCATCCATTGGTCAGAGAGGGTGACATAGGGGTTCAGTGGTTAAAACACTGGGCTTGTCAGCTGAAAAGCTACAGGTTCCAGGTTTGAGACCTGAGCTCTACATGATGGGGTGAGCTCCCATCCTCGCCTCAACTCCTGCCAACCCTAGCAGTTCAAAAGCAGGCAAATGAGAGTAGATAAATAGGTACCACTTCGGTGAGAAGGTAACAGTGCTCCATGATATTATGCTGGCCCCATGACTGTGGAAATGTCCTTGGATAGTTCTGTCTCAATGGCCTTGAAAAGGAGGTGAGCACCACCTCCCAGAGTCAGCAACGAAACCAAGTACAAGGAGTAAAATCTGCAGGGGCTCCTTTACCTTTTACTGGTTGGAGGTGCTAAAAGAAACCCCTCTGCTAGTTTAATTGGGTATGTTGTTTTTAGTTCAATAAATTAATTAGTGCAATGATCTTTCCAAAGAAAACATCCCTGCTTTTGTTAGACATTCTGGGGCCGATTTCTCTACTGCTCAGAGCAGAGTGATCTTTCTGTATGCAAAGCCCAACGTTTCAGCCCAGCAAAGTACTTTGCCAGTGATTTATCTCATTGATAAAGTAACCATCATATTTAAGGCTGCAGCTGTCACTTTTCCCAGGAGTTCTGCATCCAAAACCTTTGCTAGAAACCAGCTCCGTATACTCCCTAAGGCATCCCTTTGCTTTGAAGCAGGCCAAGCAGGAAATTAAGAACTGTCTTCAAACAAAATCTCTCCAGGAACAGAAAAAGAGACTTCATTATTGTATCTTTAACCTATATGTGGCTGTAGATTAAAATAGTCTGTTGGAAACTTTAGAAATTATAAAATACGATGGCTTCTATTTCCTCATTATGGCCGGCCCTTTGCCTCGGACGTTTTTCAGAATGGGTGGAACAAAAGAATTAAATGGAACAGCTTTGGCAATAAGAAATTGAGATGCAGTCAGGACTTCACTTGTTTATTTTATATTGCTTTTCACCCTTGTTTTAAATAATCTAACATAAATTCAAATGGGGCTATTTCCATGTTTTCTTTCTTTTATTCTTTGCAAAGCAGACATATGTACTTACTCGGCTATACTGACCCAATCTAGTACCTATATTTTTCAAAAAAAAATTCATGGATGTACAGATAGTCCTCGAATTACAATAGTTTGTTTTGTGACAATTTGAAGTTACAATGCCACTGATAAAGATGGCTTATGGCCGTTTTTCACATGTACGACCATTGCAGCATTCCCCGTGATCATGTAATCCAAATTCAGAGACTTGGCAACTGACTTGTATTTATGACGGTTGCAGCATCCCGGGGTCCTGTGATCGATTTTTGTGACCTCCTGACAAACAAAGTCAATGGGGAAGCCAGATTCACTTAACAGCTCTGTTACTAACTTCACAATTGCAGTGCTTCACAGCCATGGCAAGAAAAAGGGGTAAAATAGGGTAAAATTCACAACAAATGTCTCACTTTGCAACAGAAATTTTGGACTCAGTTGTGGTCATAAGTTGAAGACTACCTGTACAGGAATTTATCTCTGAACAAATTCTTGCTGCCAATGTGTTCACAACATGTTTATGTATAATTTACTGTTTTGGGGCCAAGCAAATCAATACAGAATTCCATGCCTCTTTGCATTTCCATAATAACCAAGAAGCTAATAACTTTGAATTTGCTCTGCTTTAATAGGCTACTGATTTGCCAATGATTGTAATAATCTCCACGCTTTTGTTCCATTAAAAATAGAATATACAGATAGTCTTTGACCTCTAACTATAGCACTTAGCACTTATACACCAATTCACAGTGCTCTAGAACCCTCTCTGAGCCATTTGCAGAATTAGTATATTGCCCCCAAACAATCTGGGTCCTCATTTTATTGACCTCAGAGGGATGGAAAGCTAAGCTGAAGTGCTGGCAGTTGGCAGAATTAGTCTGCAATACTGCATTCTAACCACTGTGCCACCCGGGCTACTTATAAGATTAAAAGAGGAGGCAAAAGAGGAGAGAAGGAGGAGGAGGAAGAGGAAAGTGTTCATCCGGAAAAGAAGCGCGGTAGACCGGGTTCCAACAAATAACTCTTTATTAGTTAACAGCAACAGTAACGGAACATTGGCTCAAGCCGTGGCAGCCCTTTTTATAGAGGCTTGCCTGCCGGCTTGTAGCCAGTGACATTGTTTTAACTTTGCCGCCTTTGATTGGATTGGTTCCTAATGAACCTGCTCCTTGGATTGGTTCCTAATGAACCAATTCACTACTGGCCTTCCTGGCCAGTCAGGATAGACTACTTGGAAACTTCCAAGTTGTACAGAACAGAAAGCAACACCACTTATATACTGCTTTATACTGCTTTAAGTCCTCTCTAAGCAGTTTATAGAATCAGCACATTGCCCCCAACAATCTGGGTCCTCATTTTACTGACTTTGGAAGCAACTTTGAGCTGATGAGAATTGAACTCCTGACAATTGCCATAATTAGCCAGCAATACTGCATTCTAATTTCTATTACTAAGCAAAGCAATTGTTAGATGAGTTGCACCCAATTGTATGACCTTTTGTGCCATGGTTCTTAAGCCAATCACTGCAGTTGTTAAATGAACCACGTGGTTGTTAGCTGTGGTTCGGAACAGACAGGTTGGCAGATTCTTGGAGTTTCCCATTCCAAATGAACATTCGTTTTAAAAATAACTGACCACTTTTTTAAAGCTGCAGCCCTCCAATCCTTCAACTTTGCCACAAATATTTCTTTGGCTTCACTAAAATCAAGCAACATGTTCTATATGGCCTTTTAGCCAAAGTGCATGATGAATGTTTTACAGAGTGTAACCGTCTTTGGCCTTTCCATAAACTGTATGTCAAGGAGTTTAGAGGCAAGGGAAAATTCTCTTCAAAAATGTCCCTGTGAAATAGCAGAAGAATTTTGATCAGAACTTTTCGAAATAGCAATCTACCTTGTGGCCAATGTAAAGGATGGAAAGCCGCAGACTGAACAGAAGAACTTATTAAAGGAATGAGGAACCATTTCATGAAATCTGGATGAGAAGTTATTAGCTAATCATGTGGCAGAGTCAAAATGTAGCATTAACTCCTAAGAGAAAATTTAAAACTGTCTGCTTTTTGTAGGAGATACTGAAGCCTGTGCCAATTTCCTTAAAAATCTGTGCCAATTTCCTTAAAAAATCTCCTTGTTTTGTCTATATGCATGTATTGGTGGTGGTGGGGAGAGATTTTCAAATGCTCTGTCTTTTACCAATCTTTTCCTAAGAGTCTATGCTAAACTACAATGGATAAACTGCAATTGGTATTTCACTTCTTTATTATATATCCACCCTCCATTTAAATCTATAAATTGTTCAATAAAATAAGCGACCCGGTTTTCCTTTAAAAGTCCCAGTTTTTGGAACTTTGGAACCAGGCCATAAGTAGTATTTGGGTGGTCTGTTGTAACTTACGGCTAAGTTGAGAGCCACCTGCATTTTTCCTAGCATTTGTCGGTTCCTCCCCATCATATTTTCTCCAAAATAGAATGGTCCTATGTGAAAGCTGGGCCCTAACTAACAAAATGAAATTCAGTGTAGAGAAAAGTAAAGTCTTATGCTTAGGCAAGAAAAAACAAAGGTACACGTATAGACTGGGTGAAACCAGGCTTAATAGCAGTAGCTGTGAGAGAGATCTTGGAGTCTTAGTGGACAACCAGCTAAATATGAGCCAACAGTGTGTAGTGGCAGCCGAACAAGCCAATGTAATCCTAAACTGCATTAGCAGAGGGATACAAACAAGATTAAGTGAAGTACTAATACCACACCTCGAATACTGCATCCAGTTTAGGTCACCACACTTTTAAAAAGATGTTGAGACTCTAGAAAGAGTGCAGAGAAGAACAACCAGGATGATTAGGGGACTGGAGGCTAAACGATACGATGGACTGTTGCAGGAACTGAGCATGGCTAGTTTAGTGAAGAGAAGAACCAGGGGAGACAGGATAGCAATCTTCCAATATTTGAGGCTGCCACAGAGAGGAAGGGGTCAAGCTTCAGGGGTCCAAGGCACCTGAAGGCCAGACAAGGAATAATGGATGGAAACTGATTAAGGAGAAACTCAACCTAGAAATAAGGAGAAATTTTCTGACAGTGAGAACAATCAACCAACAGAACAGAACTTTGCCTTCAGAAGTTGTGGCAGCTTCATCACTGGAAACTTTCAAAAGGAGACTGAACTGCCATTTGTCAGAAATGGTGTAGGCTGTCCTGCTTGGGGGGAGGATTGGACTAGATGACCTACAAGGTCCCTTCAAACTTAATCTGCAATCTGTAATGAAAGTTGGGTTCGCAGAGCATTCTAAATGCACATCAGCCAAAGATAATTCATATAAATCACAATAGTCCAATGGATAAACTACAGGTAGTCCTTGACTACATTTGAGCCCAATGTTTTTGTTGCTAAGTGAGACAGTTATTGAGTTTTGCCCCATTTTACAACCTTTCTTGCCACAGTTAAGTGAATCAGGGCAGGTGTTGAGTTAGCCATATGATAAGTGAATCTGGCTTCTCCACTGAATTTGCATGTCAAAAGGTTGCAAAAAGTGATCACAGGAACCCAGAGACAATGCAACTAAATACGAATCAGTTGCCAAGTACCAAAATTTTGATCACATGAGCATGGGGATGCTGCAACAATTGTAAATGTGAAAAATAGTCATAAGTCACTTTTTTCAATGCTGTTGTAACTTCAGTGACAAAACCAGGAGTCTTCAAACTTGACAGCTTTAAGACTTGTGGACTTCAACTCCCCTAATTACTCCTCCAGTAATGTTAGCTCAGGAATTCTGGGAGTTGAAGTCTACAAGTCTTAAACTTGCCAAGTTTGAAGACTCTTGGACTAAATGAATAATTGGACGTTAAATGCCTGTAAGTTATAGTTGTTTTGGCACAGCACATCCAACATGCTAAAAGGACAAATCACACAGTCCTGTTTTTCTTGACCTACCATGCTAAGCAAACCTTATCACTAGATTTGGAGAAAATACTAGCTACTCACTAGGGTGATCATTTCTAAACTAGTTCAGTTAGGATTAGGGTTAAGGATTGTGATTGTTCTCCAGGGAGTTCACCTTGTAAAGAATTAGAGTCAATGAAAAAAGAAAGAAAGAAAAGAAAAATTGTCCATGAAATTATCCGGGGCCTATGGTATGTATAAAAAGGGGGCAGTTTGCAAGATTGCATAATCATAACCTTCATCTTAACTCTTTAGAGACCTCTGGGGAATATCCCTTTCCTCAACCATTGATTTTAAAAATAAAATAAAAATAAAGCCCCTTAAAAAAAAAAGAAGAAACAAACCTTTCTGGGTACTGCTAGGATAGTGTGACTGTTTCATAGGACTATTTCTGGCATTTTTTTCTTTTACAACCGGTGGCTTTAACATGGCACAAGAGGCAAGTCAAACAAAGTGGTGAAAATCCAGCCTTTTTGTTTATGAAGAAGAAACAATGAAAGTGTCACTGCACCCTGGAGAAAGGAAAATATTTATTCAACAGACATAAGATGAAACCCAAAAGGCAGCAGACAATGTTTCCAAAAAAGCTGTTCCTTGCCTAAAGCATCTTTAGATCCAGGATTTCTGAGGCCATGTTTGCATGCTGGTAACCATGGGAACAAATCCTCTCTTCCCCCACCTCTTTTGTTAGTCCTTAACCTTCCCACACCTGGACTGTGTCTTCTTTTGACGGTCCAGATTGCTGTTATTACAGTGGTGCTAAAGACAGATGTGCTTCCAACCATTTTCTTCCCTGTCCTTTGTCTGTCTCTTGACCATCATCCAGTTGGAATAACAGCTGGTTAATGAGGAAAATGGATCGAGAAGATGCCAGGCAATTCTGCTAAGGAATCTGACATGGAATCCTTATTTCATTTCACATTAGCTTTTTTTCTTAAATTCCCAGGATTCAAGCCATCTCCACCCCCAGCAACATCTGACTCTGCTTACTTCAGCTGCTTCCACCATCAACTTTTGGGAGATTATCTCCAAAGAAATAGAGAGCTCAGTGGAGGGGGAGGAAATCCTATATCCGGTGTGGGCTGAGCTGCATAGATAATCCCACTGTCTTGCTAAGAGGTTTGTCTCACTATCTAGACCAGAAACTCTAGAAGATCTTTGGCTCTGGAACCTCGACTAAGGTTCAACCTCGACTAAGGACTAACAATCCAACCATGCCCTACACCAATAGCACAACTTGCTGGTCTCCACTTGCTGGAAAAGAACTATACCTTTTTCTTAGGCTTCATTCAAAGGAAAAATACAAATTTGCCCAAATGACCAAAAGCTTTTGTATCAAGATAATCTTCCCATTGGAGTGATGTTTCTCTTAAAAGGCTGCCCTTGCTGTTCAAGATGATAAACCCAATTTGGGTACACATCTTAAGATTCTGTGCAAATAGTTTCCTCCTGCCTCTAATAAACACGAGAAAAATTAGATATCGGAAGTGGATCTTCACTTCAACATTTCAAGGGCAGACAATGGCCATGAGCTCACCTTCTATAACACATACTAAAGACAGATTATAAGCTGTAAAGCAGGGGTGTCAAACTCAAGGACCATGGGCCAAATCCAGCACACAGGGTGCTTAGATCTAGCCCACAGGCCTGCCCTGGAAACAGCAAAGGACTGCGGTGCCTCTGCCAGTGAAAATGGAGCTTGGAACAGCCATGTGTGGCCTCCCTGAGCTCTGTTTTCTCTGCCAGAGGGCTGCTGGAGGCCATTGTGGCCAAAAACGGAGCCTAAATGAATGATATCGAGCTGGCCACGCCCACTCTAGCCACGCATCCTGGCTCCCGAGGTCACACACGACCTGATGCAGCCCTCAATGAAATTAAGTTTGACACCCCTGCTATAGAGTAGTGGTCGTCCACCAGTGGGCCAGGAACCACTGGTAATACACAAGAAAATTTTGGTGGTCTGCAGAGAAACGTCACTCTCAAAGCACTCCCAAAACAATTAATTCAGGCTGCACGGGAACACAAGGCTTGCATCGCTTGCATTGTGAACAGACACGAGGTAGTGAGGGGAGGGGGGAAAGGGCAGAGAGGGTGAATTTGCCCTAGTCACCCCATGCACCTGGCCTGGCTACTGGGCTGCTTCTTTCCACTTCTTTCTTCTTCTTCTTCTTCTTCTTCTTCTTCTTCTTCTTCTTCTTCTT
>BLBF01000059.1:12302896-12345515 GCA_015471245.1 Laticauda colubrina | reverse complement strand
ATCTATCTATCTATCTATCTATCTATCTATCTATCTATCTATCTATCTATCTATCTATCTATCTATCTATCTACCTACCTACCTACCTACCTACCTATCTATCCACCATCATCTATCTAATGTACATATATCTATCTCCTATCCATCTAGATCTATCAGATGAAAAACACTTGTTTCTGTGGAGTGGAAAACAGGAAAAGAAATTGTCTACATACAACTCTATACATACAAAACATTTTACCAATCTGCCCCAGATTTTCAAAGCTGAGATTCCTTCTCAGGTTTCATAGAGACAAATCCAGAGTCTACAGCTTAATACCTAATATTGTTATATTTTGAATATGGACACGAACTCTCGTTGTCCTGCATCAAAGTTCAGAATTCTGCCCAACAAGCCATATTCAGCCTCCCTTCCATTTCTGAGCAACACACCCTTTTTTTTTTTCAAAGCCCTGCATCGATGCTTGTAACCTTCAGCCGCATGTTTATATTTCTCTTCTACAACCTTCAGCTTGCATTGCCTTTTATAGGCTGCTTTTACTACACACATCCCACTGTTATTATAAACAAGGGCCTGGTCGTCTGGGCACCCCGATCCCTGGCACGTACCTTGGACAATCATAAACTGCTGTCTTGCTCTCCCACGCTGCACAATAGCAGAATTTAAGGGAGAAAGGAATGCCCCTTTTAGGCTCGATGATGCACAGAGGCAATATGATTATTTGTGAACCTATTACAGGTCAATGGGAGATTCTACTCCCTTGTGACGATGCTTGCTTAATTGCTAGATCTAGTCCTGCTCCAAACACCCACAAAAGGGGAGCTGATTCCAAGTATACTCTACACACCGGATGAAGTCCAAAATCTGATACTTGACTGAGGTTCCCAAGGATATTGTTCTGTTTTATGATGGAATTTTTGTAACTTTGTTGAAAACTGAAACAGCATCTGCAAATGTTTAACAACACTTCTGAGAAATATAAATCTGAAAATAGCATCGGTTTATAACACTGCTGGGTTACAAGTTTCACTATAAAACTCATCAATTTTTGCAAAATTATGGTTTTTCTCTCAGCTCAAGTGACCCATGATTGCCTCACACCCACGTATCTGTTTAAATCCACAAACATCTAAAGCAATTGTAGTCATCGTGAGAGTTGAAAGTGGAGTGCAAATGGACCCACAACAAAAGGTTGCAGAGTATGTCATTTAAAGTGTTCACCAAAACCCTTTATGGGTGAAAAATGTCAGGTGTCTACACTCTGCAAAGATGTTGTTCAGAGAGTTATGAGCAAATTCTTTTCCTGTTGAGTTTATGCTAAGTGAAAATCCAGTTATTCCCACATCTAACCTGTAAAACAACACTATTAACTGCTACACTGCAGCTCCATGGTTGTCAAAACAATACTCAGAGATATTCACTTGCACCCAGCCAATGCAAATGTTTCCTGACATCAGGTTACCTATTTGTATCCATGCCTTGAGTCGGAAAACATTAGAAGTATCTTCCCAAACTGGTGCTATCCAGATGCACTGGGATGACTGTGCTGGTGAGGAATTGTTTCAAAAATATTTGAAAAACACATTTTGTTACACCATTAAGACACCTCTAGATGGCCCACAAGAGGAAGATCCTACTACTCCTACTCTGCTGTTCTCCAACAACTAGTAGTCAGGGACATGACCTTTGAGACTTAGGGATTTTGCATAGCAAGATTGATGTTACTAAAATACAGCTTCAGCATCTTTCACCACTGGCTATGATATCTGGGTTTGTTGAGGGTTGGGTTTCAGCATCTGCTGATTCTATATCCTATTCTATGACATTGTGAATAAATAATATTGTGCCTTCAAGCCAGTCTTGATTCCTAATGACTATCCTGGACAATTTCTGCAGTTTTCTTGGTGATGTTTTCAGAAATAACTTGCCATTTCCTTCTTCCTGGGGCTGAGAGAGTGAGCAACTCCCCCAACGTCACCCAGCAGGTTTAGGATTTAAGGTAGGAAAGACTAAAAGTCCTGGTCTCTAGCCTGGTGCCCATCAACGGTACCCATAAAGAGCTTCTGTTCTCAGCATATGTTAGCATATTTTATTCTGAATTGAGATTTCTGCATGATGGGTCCTAGGAGACAGGAGTGAACAGAAGTCAAACTGTGACCCTTTTCACATTCCAGTTGGGTTATAGCACTTAGACCCTAAGATCTCTAGCTAAGTGAGGGTTAAGTTTCCATGGCTACCTTGTCTCTAATGGGATGCAATATTTCCTGAAAAAAACAGAGTGGTTGCTAGGTTGATACATTAGGAACTCCGCAGCTGTGACATTTCAGAAAACCAAGGCAGCCTCTTCGGTGATATTTAGAACCACTAAAGAGCACTAAAAAACTAGTGTCTTATTTAATACAGCACATTGTTTTATTGCTACTCTCAGGGAGTATTTTCAGCTTCTGGTGCCAGAATGATTTGGTCAGCCTGCATGCATGGTGGATAGTCAACTAACCGTGTTTATCTGTTTCACTCAGATGAATAACCGACTGGTCTTCAACTATCAAATCAATTTCAGAGACCTCAGAGGGGGCTCTTGAAGGATGCCATCTCTGATTTCACCAAATACTGCAGCTAAATGTTTTTAAAAATGGATAAAGACTGACAGTGGTTCTTCTTTCTTGCTTACTGATTGAGTCAAGAGCCAATAGCATCAAAAATGCAAGTTTATCTTCCTCCTTTTTCCATCAACCTTAGACGTTCTGCTGCTCTGCCCTTTTTATTCCAACCCTATGACTGGGCCTCCGTTTCTTTTTAATATTCAAGTTATTTCATACTACAAGCAAACGTGGGCATTTATTTTTCTAAGGCAATGTCAAGAGCTGTTTTCCTTGGCACGTGGTAGGACGCTGGGCTGTTGCCAGGGTACACAAGCCAAAATGAACGTTTTGGGCATTTTGGTTCTTCAGAAATGGCTTGAAGCATTGTTCTGGCTAAAGGTATGGAAACAGTCACTTCATATCCATACAAAAATATGAGGAATGTTTTCTCCTCAGCAGGGGAGCCCAGCTGTAGGTACATATTGCTAATGCAAGCTAGAAAGACTATTATGATGACCTAGAATGCCCCCTTCTGAAGCAAAAGTAGTACTCAAGGGTAATTCTACCTGTTTCTGATTGAACCTCATTGCATTTCCTGGTTTTCCCTGTAAAACCAGTCCAAGATCACCCTTCATTTTTATCATGTCCCTTGGCAGGTCTACAGTGGTCTTAATTTCTGCCTGGATAATAGAAACGTAACAAATATCAGGATTTTTTCCATCATGGAAACACAATGATGGGTGAAGTATCAGTTCCTGGATTTCTATCTTTCATGAAGCTACTAAAGATGTAAAATTTCTCTCTGTGGGTGGGAGATCAGCAGGAAACGTCAAAATATGATTAGAATGGACTGAACATCCTAATAACCACATTATGACATGAACAGATTACATGAGTAACAAATAGAACAATCATTCATCAGGATCTTGGTGATTGGAACCAAAAGAAAACCTAGAATCAAGATCACGCGAAGTGTTAGCACTACTAGTAAGGTTCTGGTAAGGCCACACTTAGAAAATTGCAGCCAGTTTTGGTTATGACAATGTAAAAAAAATGTTGAGACTCTGGGAAGAGTGCAGAGAAGAGCAACAAATGTGATTACGGGACTGGAGGCTAGAACATGTGAAGAATGGTTTCCAGGAATTGGGTATATCTAGTCTAGTGAAAAGAAGACCAAGGTATGACATGATAGCAGTGTTCCAATATTTGAGGGGATGCCACAAAGAAGAGGGGGGGTCATCTTATTTTCCAAAGTACCAGATGATAGGACAAGAAGCAATGGATGGAAACTAATCAAGGAGACAAGCAACCTAGAACTAAGGAGAAACTTCTGACAGTTAGAAACTTCTGACAGTTAGAGCAATTAATCAGTGGAGTGACTTGTCTCCAGAAGTTGTGAGTGCTCTGTCACTGGAGGTTTTTAAGAAGAGATTGGACAGCCATCTTCCTGAATTATTATAGGGTTTCCTGCTTCAGCAGGGGGTTGGACTTCCAAGGTCCCTTCAAACTCTGTTATTCTGTTAAAGGAACTAAGACGAGGAATCAGAAGTCTTCCAGATATTAAGAGCTTACTCTGGATCTTGCTGCCTTCATGTGAGGCATTGGATGCTCATTTATCACTGCTCTGTTATTGTAAGTCTCTGAATTATAATGGAGTGAGGATACCAACAGCTATTTTATTTAATGGCCATTTATTACTTCTGGTATCACAGCAAGCATGCCTTAAATAGTTAGCCACTAGAAACCAACTGGGGTGAATGATTGGCTCCTATCCATGTTCACGAGATTCCCGGATGCATGAGGTGGCCAACATGAGACACAGAATATTGGATTAGGTGGCCTACAAGGACTCTGGATGTTCTTAGGTTGCTGAAAAACCACCCGAGGCAGCATTGCCAATGGCAAGAAGATTATAACTCAATGATGAGACCCACTGTATTAGCTGCCCTTTTAACAACTGAATATTTGGTTCAGGTACAAAGCAAAAGACTTGTGCCCACAAATGCCCTTGATCAGAGCCTGGAATCATCAGTCAAAATAAGAACCTTTGGAATGCTGTAGACACTAATTTGAGCAGACAACCAACTTACATTGATCTTAATTTAAAAATTGCAAAGCAAACCAGCTCTTTTCATGCCCAAAGCCACTACTTAGTTGTACTGTCTATATCACATGATAAATGGTCCATTCTGGGGTTGCTTTCTTTCTCAGTCATTGCTTTCAAACTCAATTCAACTCCATTTGTTTGGATTGCTGGAGACCCACATGCAGTAAAAGTTTGGATAATATGCATCAATTCCTCCGACTTTTCTTTGTATGTAGCACATTTATGTCTTTGGGATCACACAGCCCACACCAACCCTACCCACAATTTTTTTTAATGATGTGACTTAACAAAGCTGATATTGCCTTCTATCTTCAGGAAAACACCAAACTCTCTTTGCAAAACCCAGTGAGTCAGTCTCTGGACAGTTTCATCACTGATTGTATCACACCTTTTTGGGAACAAATTATACCTTTTGATACTCCTTTAGCTCTGAATTTATTCTAATTCATTCAGGGAAGGGAAATTGGCAGGGTGGGGAGGTGGAAAAAACATTTGCCTTTTATTAAGATAATTAATCCAGGCAAATTACCTGGGCTGTTTTTAATTACTTCAATACCCCAGAGGGTTTACACCTGCCAATTTCAGGTTGCAGATGTCTCCTTGAGGGCTTGGATTCACAGAGGAACAGCTTTTTCAAATCCAACAGGCAGCAGACAAAATCTGCTCTGTCTGGCAAGTGCCTCTTCATTTATGTTGGAGGCAGGGAGTCCTTTAAGGACTCCTTAGTCAATTTCCAGGACCCTCTCAGAGAATGATTATGAGGATGCTTAGGATATAATAACAGCCCTGATCAAATATCCATTTCTGAGGCCTCCTAAAAGAGTCCCACCACAGTTTTTCATCTCCTTCAGTTGCCAGAAAAAGAGACCTGATAATAAGATTCTTTACAAATATGTTCCCTCCTCTGGTTAAATATGGAAGCCAGTTGGGTTCTGATCTGTCCTTGCAGACAGCATATGCAACTCATATTTTTCTACAGATTTGGCCATTGACAAGCTACTCAGTTCACAAGGAAAGCAGGAAAGCAGCAAGGAGAAAGATGCAAAGTTTAGGTCCAAATACCCAAGCTTATTGAGACCATGGGAGAGAAAAAAATGCTAAGGATGGAGACCAGGGAGAGGATTTGCCCTCCCTGCCTCTGCCACGCAAGAGTGCATGGGATCACTTACCTTCAGCTCAATCGGTAAATTGCTCTCCACTCTTGGAGCTTCCCCTGTTCAAATCACGCCTCTACGGCACCAGACACTTCTTAACATTTCCTCCAAAGCAAAAACCCACCCACCCCATCCCAGTGTGGCTTCTTGCCCAGTTCCTTTCCACATAGAGCCAAGAAAACCTCACTCAAGGAGAAAACAAAATTACTGGAGAATGATGCGAAACGGAGAGATGGCTCTCATCTTGGGGTTTTAGGCTCTATACTATCCAGGAATGCAACAGAGGGGACCGTATAATGTGTGTGTGTGTGTGTGTATGTGTGTGTGTGTGTAAGAGGCTGGGGGAGAGAGACAGAAAGCACTCTAAAATTGACAACACATGGCTGTTTCTTATCCTATAGCCTAGTAAATAGGTCTTTCATGCGGGGCCAGTTGCCATGGCAACAAACATGCAGGAAATATTCTGGATAACTAGAATAGTGGCAAAAACATGTGTTTTGGATAAAACATCCTTCCCCCTCCCTTCTCCCATGCTTTATTCATTTGGGCGGCTCAACATAAGCTTGTCTTTCAGGGCAGACACCTTCCTTGTGTCTGAAAGGGGTCAGAGGCCAACAACTCAGAGGATGAGACCCATTTTTTCCCCTCTAGGGGAAAAGAGAAATATGAGAGAGAAAATGAGAAAGAAGAAGAAGGGTACTTTCCACCCCCAGAAGCCCAGAAGTCTTGGAATAAAATTGGACAAAGATGCTTGAAACTTTCAACAAAATTCTTCAGTTCCTTCCCAGAGAACCAGAGTTGCTGATCTTTTCAGGTCTATGTTGGCCAAACTTGAGTTCTCTTTTAGAATCCCAGATGATCATGAGTAAATTGTGTGTGGGAAGATCATTCTTCCTTCTTGAAGAAGAAGAGATAGAAGATGTTGTTGTTCAGTCTAGTGGCGCAATTCAAATTTTTTTACTACTGGTTCTGTGGGTGTGGCAGGGGAAGGATACTGTAAAATCTCTGGAGAAAAAACTCCCTCTCAAACAGTTGCGAAAAGGAAGAATTTCCGTTCAAACTCAAAATACATATAAATTATAAATAGAAAAAAACAACACAAACCACACTGAAGAATTAATGAGACAAGGCAGGATAAGGGCTTGAAGATGTCCACAGATATTGAAATACACACACTGGGAAGGACGCCAGAACTCAGATAAGAACTAACAGACTAGAAATATTTTCACAGTTTGCTCCCAACACTGGCCCATGCACAGTTTGTCCTTTTAAACAGTCCTCACAGCTGCAGCACATGAAGGGGATCAAGGCCCTTTCCTCCCTGTAGACCATGCCATTCACATTTCTCCCTTATTCGCTCCTCCCTGCATGCCCTATGATGAAGAGGGGATGGGCTGTCCTGTGCCCTTCCCCAGTTTCCTCCACAACCTCCAGAGCCACACTCCCACTCCCTGTCAGCTGTTCCTCCTCTCCCTCGGAATCAGATTCTAACAGGGGCATGACAGATACTACAAAATCCCCATTCTCTCCCCACCCCACTAACCTGCTTTCCATCTCCGTTCTCCTGTGTAGGGCAACAAAAGAAGACCCAGCTGATCAGCTGGGACTCCGGAGGCAGAGACTAGATGGGGTCGGGGCCAGTCAGTGGTGGTATTCTGTACTACTCAAAATTTCCATTATTGGTTCTCCAGAACTGGTCAGAACCTGCTGAATAACACCTCTGGTTCAGTCACTAAGTTGAGTCCGGCTTTTTACGACTCCAAGGATCATTGCATACCACTCACCTATCCTCCCCTGTCTCCCAGAGACCTTCCAAAGAACAGTCAAGGTTGTTGAAGATATTAATCATTATCAAATAGAAAAATGGGATAAGCTAAGCTACTATGTTGGATGGTCTTTGTGGTCTTCAGTAGCAGAACAATCTCTTCATGAAGGGTCTCCCAAACAGCTTTTTCATGGCCTAAGGGCCACAATGCCAAATCAGCCTCTTGTATCCACAAAAAACCTGACCGGGATGTCTGCTGAACTGATGCTTCTGAGGACAATACACTAGCTTAGAAAGCATAGGGCAAGTACAGTGTCATCTTCCCGTGTGCTGGGTGAGATTATTGGCTAATGACAAGTCAGGCTTCCCAGGTTATCTGCAGTATTAGATATTATTGAGCTGTTGAGCTTTGCAAGGGTGGAATTCATGAACTTGGATGGTGTGACACTGATGGACAAAAATGGGGGCAAGGACTGTGTGATTCCACTAACAATTATACAAAACACAATAATCATCTGTTCTTTCTTTTCATTGTGGGTGAAATCATAAAGGTAGCTTGTCACCTTATTACCATTATAATGGCTCACCAGAAACAAAAGAAAGATTCCTGCAGATCCTTTCTATGAGGTTGCTGGCACAGACCATTGGCTAGCCATTCTGTACAGGGCTGTTAGTTAATTATAAAGGAAGAGCAGTTTTGCTATAGGTGCAGAATAAATAAATAAATAAAATACACTGACTCAGAAAAAAAAAAATCCCATATATTTCAATCAATGTTGCCATGAAAGTGTCAATGAAATTTAGTGAGATCCCGTATGACCCTGGAAATAAGATTTGGCTGGATTCTCTCCTGCTAGTCTTAACTATTCATACACATTCCTCAAACTTGGTTCAGGGAAATGGCTTAAGAATCCAAGATATCGCAATACCACTGAAGCAAAACCAACCAAAGTCTGGTCAATGACACGGATTGGGAAAACCACTGAGAGCCCACTAGAAGACCTGCAACTGTAATAAATTTTTTTGTGAAAAAAAAAAAATCCATCTGTTACACATTTACTGTTTACACAACAAACGAGTATGATAAAAGCCACACCAAACAGCTGTTTAATAACCATAAACAAACAGAGCATATAAGTAGGTATGCAACTAATTCCTGACTGCTTTTCTGGTGTTTGTGAACTTGACTGCATTGAAAATCCACATGGTTGGCCATGGTCCAGCTCAACTGACTATAAACAGAAATACTGATTATTACAGAATGTTTGATTGGAGACCAAGGGTTTTCATTCTCCAGCCTGTTCCACATCTGTGTGCCCTCTCCAAGTAAAAACATTAAAGCTTGCCACAAGCAGCAGAAACACCCTTCTGTTTTAGGGTGGCTGGCAAGAACCTTTTGAGGCTATGCCTCAATATGCTAAAGAGTGCTCAATTCAGTCTTATGAAGGACTTCCAATGAAAGGCTGTCATTTCAAAAGAGTCCCTGGGTTCAACTGAGCCTTCTCCTTCTGTCCTTGGATCCTATATTCACCTTAATAGCTATTCCCAACACACTCTTCCATGTATTTCTTCATAATGCTTTATTTGGGGCATGAGGGGCTTGGTGATAGGAAGTCATACCCTCGTCACCACTCAATAAGACAACTATAATGCACTCTACTTGGGTCTCCCCTTACAGAGTATTCGGAAACTGGTCCAACATATCACAGACCTTTTGACTAGTGACATGAGAGGCATTTCACACTGTTTTTGCAGAACCTGTATTGTTTCCTGATTGGCTTCTATCTCTTTCCTGAGCCGTGGTGGTGCAGTGGTTAGAGTGCAGTACTGCAAGTGGCAGTTCAAATCTCAACAGGCTCAAGGTTGACTCAGCCTTCCATCCTTCCGAGGTCATTAAAATGAGGACCCAGATTGTTGGGGGCAATATGCTGACTCTGTAAACTGCTTAGAGAGGGCTGTAAAACACTGTAAAGTGGTGTATAAGTCTAAGTGCTATTGGTTTGCAGGTCAGTTTAAGATGCTGGTTTAGACCTAAAAAAAGATTTTCAAAGATTGACACCTGGAGACTGGTAGGATCACCTTCTCTGGGCAGCATCACCCCAACTGATTAGATTTACCATGAAAAAATACCACAAATCCCACACTCAGGGGAGGTTCCAAGGGCTATTCAGGAAGCAGTATTTTTCTGCAATTGGTGCCAATGCTGTGAAATGGCCTCCCTGAGGAAAAAGGGTTGATTCCCTCATTGCTGGTTTTTGGAAAACTTTTAAAGGCTGAGCTATTTGAGAAACCCTTTCTCTGATTTGATATCGCCATTTTGTTTTTATTTGTTTTTATTTTTGTTGTGGTTTTTACTGCAATACCACTATATTACTGTATTTTGCCATTTTATGTTGAATCTTTTCTGTGTACGTTGCCAAGAGGCCTTTGATTGGATCGGCACAGAAATATGTTTAAGAAACAGATATTATACAAATGGCAAACTCCCAATTAGTTCAGAGGAATGAGTAATTCTCATGCAGAAGAAGAAAGCAAATGGAATACTGTGACAATAAATCCACATTTCTCTGCTCCTTCCCCGCCCTCTTAGATAAAACCACTTATTTCCTTGCTGGGAATGATGGTATCAACACCATTATGGGCCTTATAATAGGTGTGAGGGAGAATCTCCACCTGCAGCTAATAAGTATCACATGGCATCATTATAGTTCTTTTAGTTGATCTGGAGCCTAATCCCCATGTCTTTGATCAGGCACAAACCAGCAAGATTCTTTGGCAGACTCCATGGATGCTTGCTTCAATAAAGTGTGATTTAGATACTGAAGTGATGACAACCCTTTGAAAACATGCATGCAGTGGGAATGTTACAGGCAAGGTCTGTCTGCAAACATTCCTTGTTGCAAATAGAGAGCAGCTACATTTTGATTTGTTTTTACTGGTTAGCTTTATTCCAGTTTTAATAATCTGATGTTATCAGTTTTGGATTATTTTAGCCACATTGATTTGGAATTACAGGGATGACCACCTGGTATACCTCAAGGGCACCTGTTTGGACAAGACTACAGTAGCAATTGCAATAGCACTTATACTTACTTCATAGTGCTTCATAGTGTTTTACAGTCCCCTCTCAATAGCTTACAAGGTCAGCCTATTGCCCCCAACAATCTGGGTCCTCATTTTACTGACCTCGGAAGGATGGAAGGCTGAGTCAACCTTGAACTGATGAGGATCGAACTCCTGGCAGTGAATAGAGTCAGCCCGCAATACTGCATTCTAACCACGATGCCACCAGGGATCTTTACTCCACTCTACTTTGAAGGTTCCATCCAGAACATGGTGGTGGATGCTTCTATCAGTGATCTCAGCATCTCAACTTGGCCAATATTTTTTATTCTATTCTATTGCAGCAATATATTCCTCTTATTACTCTGTTGCTAAAAGCCAGGAAATAGAGACTGAGTCTTCAGCTGGGTTTTTAAGTTAACACAATCATGTCTTCTACCCAGCCCTTCGAAGAAATCTGGACAAAAAGCACCAACCATAAATACTAACAGTACCTTTATTTTAAGTTGTGGTAATAGAATCTTGCTAGTTTAAAATGAAAGAGGCAGGGCCCCCATAGAATTGAGTCTATGACAATTTGCCACAACCAGCTGGCTATGACCAACTCACCATGGTCAACTTGCCACAGCTAACTTGCTGCAGGACAACTCACCATGGTCACCTCACCATATGACAACTCACTGCGGGACAAGAATTACACTACTATCAAAGAAATGGTGGAATAGAATTGTTAAAGAAAGGATGCAAAAGGAGGGACAGAATGAAATGTGAACTGCAAAAATTTAAATATTTTATTTATTTATGTTAAATAATTAAATAGAATTGTTAAATTGTCCCACAACAAATTGTCTTGCAAGGAGTTGGCCATGGTGAGTTTCCCTGCTGCAAGTTGGCTGTGGTGAGTTGACTGTGGTGAATTGGCCATGGCGAGTTTGCCTCAGCAAATTGGCTGTGGCAAGTTGTCCCGTTCCCCATAGAATTGTCTACACAGGAGTCAGATGGTGAGACTTTTATTTCCTGCACAGAGAAGGTCAAGAAGCAGGAGAATTATGAAGAAGCTGTGTCATGGTTAGATTCAGCACCAAACTAGCCCTGTCACCAATCTACTGCATTCTAGCTTGGAATTTCTGAAGGTGGCTTAAGGAACAGATGGGAGCAGTATGGGAGACAAGCAGCTTAACAGATTTACTCTGAGAGTAAAGACTAAGATTAGAGTAATTAGAAAGTAATGACAAAGACTAATTAACTTATAACTTGCAACATTTCATTGATAGAAGCGAAAGCCTGCTTGTAAGTCCTCAATTTTCACAACACATTCCCCAATCTGATATCCTAATTCCCCCAAATCTCAGCCTACCAGAGTTGCACACCCAAAACACCTGGAAAACACTAAGCTGGTCTAAATCCTTCCTTAATTCTCCTTGAGAAGGCTGAAAGTTTTGCACATGTTCATTCATCCCATGAAGTCAATTTTAAATACTTCTTGTTCCATTCCATCTTATTTCCATGAAGTATCGGCTGACAATTGCGCAGGATGGAATTTGTAATCCAATATTCCTAGTGGGTATCAGGACTGGGGAAACTGTTGCATTTTGGCATTTGGCATTTTTCATCTATGAGATTTTTCCTTCCTATCAAATTTCTTTCAATATTCTGGGAAATATTAATTTGCAGTAGTCACCCACTTTTCTGAAACAATGTTTTGTCATCTTTTTAGGTAGAGATCTGAGAAGTGCTTTTGTTAACACAATGCTACTTCCCACCTTGAATGGCATAGTGTGCCACCACCAACCCATCTGATTTTCAGCTTAGGTATTATTTAAAAAACAATCAGAAGGGAATTTTTCCTTGAGGTTAAGATACAAGATGACACCTGCATTGCAGATAATGCCTGCTGCTTTTTAAATCACACCATATGTTTTTAAATAGATAGTTTGCCTTAAAAAAAACATACTAAGAGCAAAGCGAAAAGAACAATCTTGTGAAACAAGATTGGAAAGTCTGCTCCAGTGACAGAGACAATGTGGTCATTAAAAAAAATTGCATACCATCCTCACAATCCTAAATGTTATTTTAAGAGGTAAGCACAGATTGAACTAGGAGAGCTTATAGCTTTGCTGATTGTAAGTGGCAAAGATGAGCCCTGTTTTAAACATGTTCACATCTCATTCTAGATAGCAGCTTATGAGATGTAGCCAGAAAAGATCAAGTGGGAGTGCTTACGCTTTCTGAGCTTGGTTGTTTTCTGGTGATGTTACCTAGTTTGAGTAATGAAATGTCTGCAAGAATACAACCAAGCTCAAGGATTACCAAGGACCCCAAAGTTGTCATCGTTGTCATTCTCCTCCTCCTCCTCCTCCTCCTCCTCCTCCTCCTCCTCCTCCTCCTCTCCCATTCCCTTCTAGCACTGATGATGTTACCTAGCTTGAATAATGAAACTTCTGCAAGAAAACAACTAAGCTCAAGGATCACCTGTTCTGAGCCAAACCTTTTTCCAAGGAAACAAACACAAAACAGAGGTAACAGCAAATCTTTTAATGATTCTTTATGAATCCCATTCCTTCATGGTTAAAAGGCTGTTTCAAACTAATTGTCTCTGATAGGAAAGATCCTTGCCAAGGTTATGCAAGGTTGCCAAAAGCATTAGATTAAGTTGCCAAGAAATATTCCAAGCAAAATGTCTTCAAACACAAACCAAGATAGTCTGAACTTCCACAAGGCTTGAAGTGCAAAAACTTCTTTGCTTCCTGCAAAGAACTCCGATTTCTCAGCTGGCTTTTACCTCTTAAGGGAGGGCCCATTACCTTGCAGCCTTACTCCCAAGTCACCTGTGCTGCTGAGCTGCTCTTTCCTTCGAGCAGCCCTGCATGCACGTGGGCTGGGCATAGGCTCCTCGGGGACCTCTTCATCACTGCTGCCAGCCTCCACCATCTCCAAAGGCAGCATTTCACTCCCTGATGGTCCTGGCCCCTTCCCTGCATCACACGCAGGCCCCTCATCTGAGTCCTTGCTCTTTGAGACCTCAGCTGTCTGCACCTGCTGCCGGGGAATCACAACATCACCAAGGACCTCATAGTTACCCTCCTCTTCCTCCTCATCCCATTCTCCTTCTCCTCCACTAAACAAAGCCCTCTCCTTTCTAGTAGTGGTGATGTTACCTAGTTTGGGTAATGAAACATCTGAAAAAAAATCACCAAGCTCAGGGAACACCATTTCAACCCTGAGCTCCAAATATTCTCCTCTATTAGAGTCAAGGAGGGCATGTAGTGAAGACAGATGAGAAATGCTTGAGGAAATCTGAAGATGACAAAAGGCAGAACATAATTCACTGTCTGAAACAAAAGCTAGAGTGGCCAAGGTTTGCATTACATTATTTGAAAGTTGAGGTTAACTAACCATTGGAATAAATTCTCTGGTGGGGAAGTTCTGTAACTGGAATATATTTAAATTCAACATATCAGCTTGCAACAGAGTATATTTTAGCACAGCTGGGAACTCTGAAAATTGAGCAGGAACTATGGCTGTTAGACATGCCTGGTGGATAGCATACAACTTTTCTGTATTCTCCTGATATGAAGGGAGGAACAAGAGGTGGGAAAGAGAATTATCAGCACAGACAGAATCATCTTCACACAGTATATCTGGTTTGTAAAGATGTCAATGCCTATTATAATTGTTGGACCAAATTACAGTTTACAACACGGGGGTGAGTTTTGTCCCCAAAAGCTCCTGATTTTCACCTTTTTTATTTCAGTCTTTTATTTCAGACATTCGACATTCAATTCCAGAACATTTTTCATCCTGCAACAACTTGGAGGATGGCAAGGAAATATGGTAGCCTCAGTGGTGGGATTCAATTTTTTTTTACTACCAGTTTTTGGGGCGTGATGGCTTGGTAGGCATAACAGGGGGAGGATACTGTAAAATCTCCATTCCCTCCCCACTTCACTAACCTGCTTTCCAGCTCCGTTCTCCTATGCAGGGCAACAAAAGAAGACCCAGCCAATCAGCTGGGACTCAATGAGAGGCAGGAATAGAGGGGGTGGGGCCAGTCAGTGGTGGTATTTGCCGGTTCTCTGAACTATTCAAAATTTCCGCTACCGGTTCTCCAGAACTGGTCAAAACACGTTGAATACCAACTCTGGATGGCTGGTTCTGATGGCATGATCTTGGGAAATTTTTTTGGGGGGAGGGGGTATATTGGAATAGCAAGGACATCAGCCTGGCAATCAAATGTAGGTTAGGCCATCCTAACCTACAGGGTGGTTAGGATGGGAGAAGCAAAGACAGATGAGCAAAAAGGGTCTCCTGGCTGCCTGCTCCAATCCTGGACACACGCACTGCCTCAAAATGCCCAGGGCAACCAGACCCACATGAGAAGTGCGGGGCCCCGACTGAAGTAGAATCAAGCATCCCCAAGGCCTGATGTGTTTGCTGGCCCCAGTGTGTGAGGGTTGGCTGGCAGGAAAGGACAAGGATGCCAGCGGTCAGCAATGCCAGCAGTCAGTTAGGCAAAACTTCTTTTCTCCTTGGAAAGGAGAACCTCTTCTGGTTCGGACCCATATTTAAATGCTGGAATATTGCAATAGTGAATGGTGCTAGTACCCATCAATCCAGTCCGTACTTATGCCAAAGTAGAAGGGAACTAGCAACCTCACATCTGCTCTCCCTTACATGATTTTTTGAAGGAAGTTGTCTCTGACTAGAGAGCTAAAATGACTCACTAATTATAATAGAGCATTGGAATGAGATAGCTAATTGCATGTTTACATCTGATGCCTCTCAGCCAAGCTAATGCCAAGGAATTGTACTCTTCTGTATCTGCCTTAGATGCTCTTCATTCTTTTCTAGCCATTCCGCAAAGGGACAGAAGGAAACTTATCCAGATGTTTGCATGTCTTCCAAGAGCTCATTTCGTAGGATGTGGACCACTGCAGAGGGCAAAGAGCTTCCACTTCCAAATTTCTTCAGGCGTAGCTGTGCTTTGTCAACAGTTTGGTCATGAAGCAATTTGGATTTTAGGATCCCTGGAGATTAAAATACAACAACAAAATTCCCTTTCCGCAAACCAATGCTTGTATGCAGGGAAAACAGAAACTTCTACTCCTCAACTGAACCAGCAAAACCGAGCACCAAAAAATTCAGGAATTCTGCAATGCACATAAAAAACTGATCGTTGTGTGGCAAATACCTTGGGTTTTTTTTTTTTAACCATACTCTGAAGCAGAGGTGGTATTCAGCATGTTCTGACCAGTTCTGGAGAACCAGTAGCAGAAATTTTGAGTAGTTTGGAAAACCGGCAAATACCACCTCTGACTGAAGATTTTACAGTATCTTTCCCCTGCCACACCCACCAAGCCCACAGAACCGGTAGTAAAAAAATTGAATCCCACTACTGCTGTGAAGATGCCCAATAAGTTAAAAACCTGCATCCAGTATTTGCCTCCCTAATATTTTGCTATTACTTTTCAAAATAGTCATGGAATTCCAAAAATATGTGCTAAAAGTAAGAGTAAATTAAGCAAACAACAAAAGGGAGCCTCAAAGTTGCTTCTTTCAAGAGGGAACTGGACTTCCTTTGTTTTTCCTTGAAGACATTTCACTTCTCATCCAAGAAGCTTCTTCAGTTTCGACTGAATGGTGGAGAATGGAAGGATTTATATTCCTTACAGTCATCTGTTGTTAGCACTCTTTCTGAGAGTAGCTGAGGCTATTTGGAGGTTTATCTGTGCCCTGAGGTGACCCTGAGGGCACAGATAAACCTCCAAGAAACTCTGGGAGTTGAAGTCCATACATTTTTAAGTTCTCAAGATTGAAAAAAACTGTAATAACCCATCTAATACTATAATTCAAGCCCACAATATTCATCTCCAACTTTTAATTGCCTCAGAAAACAATCAGGAAAGAAATCAGGAAGATTTGATGCTTGTTTTCCATGAGGATTTTTTTCCAGAAAATTCACAAAAAGCTATGATAGCTAAGAGTATATCTATTCATACACATTCATTGGCTGACAAGCATATCACTAAGTTCTAATGAGAAAAAGAAAGAAAGGAAGGAAGGAAAAAAGGAAGGAAGGAAGGAAGGAAGGAAGGAAGGAAGGAAGGAAGGAAGGAAGATCCCTTTGAGCCAAGGCCACATCACCCCTGGGAATCACCCCAATTCCATTTTCTGCTTGATAACTTCAGTGTCAGAAATGTTGACCCTTGACCCAGAAGATTAAAGAGGATAACACCTGGTCTTTTGCAAAACCATGGGATAAATATATCCTTTGTACATGGTCTATAGCAACAATCCATTCTTGAATCCTCAGGGTAACTCAAACCATCCAGGCAGACATTGAATAGAGAAGAAGAAGGATGATCAAACAGGCATAGCATTGACTTCCAAGTTGATACAAAGCTCCTGAGAAAGGATCCAATTTGATGGGCATGGCTATTGGATGTGACATTTTAGGACAGGTTGAACCATGATCTCAACCATGAGCAATCCAAATTCAAACTATTGAATAATGTAATTATAAACCATATTAGCTACTTTGATCTAGCGATGATGGCATGAAGATAGAAATCAAGAGACTCTAAGTTCTAGTCCTGTCTTAGGCATGAAAGCCACCTCAGGGTTCTTGTTGGGAAATTAGGAGGATGAAAGAGTATTAGGTATGTTTACTACCTTGAGTTATTTATAAAAATAAAAAAGATAAAAATAAAGTTATTTATAAAAATAATAAAGGATAAAAAAATCTAAAATAATAAATAGGTGCTATATAGATCAACAAATTAGGGTTTATTTGGAAAGGATAAAGGATTACCACCTCTTACAATACTAGACAACATAGTATCAACAGTAGAGACCTTCAAATTTCTAGATTCTATCATAAGACCTAAAATGGACACCTAATAACAAAACATCATCAAAAAAACACAACAAAGAAAGTTCTTTCTGCGCCAACTAAAGCCCATGTCACACTTCCCAACGGATGCAAAAAGGACACAACGGACGAGCAAAACATTCCATCCGTTGTTATCCGCTCTCAAAAGGGGCAAAAATTTGCATAACCGGAGCGGATAACACAGACGCGGGGAGGACGCAAGGCGGATGCAAAGCGGATGCGGAACGGAAGCCCAGCGGATGGAAGCGGATGGGAGCAGATGGGAGTGGGTGGCACATCTGCAGGGCTTCCGGGGGGCCTCAGCGAATCGGACGCGGAACAGATACAGTGGATGCACAGCGGACGCGGAACGGATGAAGCGGATGCACAGCGGATGCACAGCAGATGCAGAGTGGAAGCCTAATGGATGCCTGGCGTTAATTGCGCATGCAGGGACAATGCATTGCGTCAGCCCCGCGGATATAACGGAAGCAGCTCGGAAGCAGGTCGCCATTCAGAGGAAAGACCTGCTGCCGGACGGATTGGCTGCCTTGCCTGCCCTGCCTGCATGTCTGCCTGCCAGCCTTGCTGCCAGCCTTGGTTCCTGCCAGCCTCCCTGCCAGCCAGCAACCCCACAACCATGCGGAAGCACAGCAAGCCTCAGCCATCTGCTGCCAGCCCTTGCAAGAGGGACAGGGCCACTATCCCACCCCCTGGCCCTCACTCTGGTTCTGCTGGGGCTTCTGCAGCACGGGCTCGCTCTTCTGGGGCTGGGGCTTCCGCTGCTTCTGCTTCTGGAGGAGCTGATGAAAAGCACTCCAGCACCAGCCACCTCCACAGCACCTGGACCCTTCACCCATGAGACTGAGCGACCAAGAGGAGTGCCAGAGACTCATTTTTGTTTCATAGCTTGTTGTTAATAAAGTCTATTTATGATTCACACACTTGCTTCATTTCTTTTTTTTAATAAAGTCTTGGTGGAAACTTTTAGAAATGGTTTAAGCCTTTGCATGCTTGTGGGATGGGTAAGGATAGCTGTGGGATGGGTTAGGATACCTGTGGGATGGGTTAGGATACCTGTGGGATGGATAATAGCTGTGGGATGGGTTAGGATAGCAGTGGGATAGATAAACCTCCAGTGCAAGCATAGTGGGACTGTATGGTCCACACTCCCAGGTGCCACACCTATGGCCCTTTATTATCAATAATAATGTAATAATTATCCACACATGTCAACATAAACACAACTCTTTATTAAACGCCCTGTTCATTGTAGGCCAACCAAACATACATGGCCCAATCTCATCCGTGTGATGAGACAGGCTGAAGGAAGCATCCATTAATCATCTACCATCCTGTCTTGCCACTCCACTGCTCCAGCTGGGGAGTTGCACCAGTGTTCCAGGAGGTTTCGCTGCTTCTTCGCTTCACGTGAGGCTCTGTTGGGGCCTTGCACATCCTCAGTGTCTATCAGGTTTCGCCCTTGCCTCCATTCCCCAGGCTCCATGTCCCCTGTTAGGGATAACATTGTTCACCCTAACTGTTTTAGGTGAAATACTAACTATAAATCATAGTTAGTGTATGCAGCTTTAACTGTAGAATAGCAATTGTGGGTGTGGTTATGAAAACCATATAAAAGTAGCAAGGCTACAGCTTGCTCTCTCTCTCTCTGGCTTTGATGATCCCTGATTACTGCTTGGAAGCAAGACTGCATTGCTCGAACGGGAGAGACAACAACGGACTGATTTATGTGAACTGACAATAGGATATTCTACATGGACTTTGCTAACTGAATATCCCTGAATGGACTGACTACATGGTAAATGAATATTGGACTGTTTTTGACTATGCTATAAACTTATACTGGAATAAAATATATTCTTGATAGCACAAGCGTATCTGTTATTTTTACTGTATGTTAATAAACATACAAACTTAGCTCACTCATTTATCTGTGTGCCTATCTGACTAACGCTGCACATTCTGTTTAGCTTGTCTACCTAACCCTGGTTGGGGAACCCAGGCTTAACATTGCCTTGTTGGAGGTCCACGAGCCTGTTCTGCAAGACTGGGTAGCGGGTACGCATGAGATTGTGCAGGATGCAGCAAGCTTTCATGATCCTCCTCATGGTCTGTGGGCTATGCTGCATGTTGGTGAGAAGTACCTGGAACCTGTTGGCCAGGATGCCAAAGGCGTTCTCCACCACCCGTCTTGCCCTGAACAGCCTGTAGTTGAAGATCCTCTCTTCACGGGTGAGGTATTTGGAGGTGTAGGGCTTCATGAGGTAGGTTGTGAGGGAGAAGGCGTCATCCACCATGATGAAGTAGGGCACATCTTGCTTGTCGTTGGGCAGAGGGTCTGGATCTGGGAAGCCCACCATGAGGTTGCCTTCCAGCCCCTCCTTGAGGTCACTGGCGTTGTATACCTGGGCATCTGAAGATGACCCGTTGCCTGAAGCATCGATGTACATGAACTTGTAGTCTGCATCGACCATGGCAAAGAGGACGATGCTGAAGAAGCCCTTGTAGTTGTGATAAGTGGACCCCGACTTGGCTGGGGCTTTGCAGGCCACGTGCTTGCCATCGATGGCTCCAACGGTGTGGGGAAAGTTCCACCTCTGATACCACTGCTCTGCAACTTTCTTCCATCCTTCTTCAGTGGAGGGGTACTGGAGGAGCTCCTCCTTGTATTCTTCGATGATGGCCTGCACCACTTCTCTGACCACAATGCTGATGGTGTTGTGTGGCACCCTCCAGCCGTACTGCATGCTCCTGTAGGTGGTCCCAGAGTCCAGGTGGCGCAGAGTGAGTGCCACCTTGAGCCCAGGTTCCAGGCTGGGCCGGAAGTTGGTGTTTGTCTTGGTCAACCTGGGTGTCAGCCGCTGCACAAGTTCGTCAAACATGGCTGGAGGCATCCTTATGAAGTTCTGGAACGCCCGAGTGTCTTCACTCCTGACCTCCACCATCAGCTTGTTTTACAGTCCGTCCTCTGCTCTTCTGGTGAACCATCTTTGGACCCAGACTTTTTTTGGGTGCCTCCTTTTCTTCCCGTAGTAGAGTTCACAGAGCCTGTAGATGGTTTCGCACTGTTGCAGAAGGATGGTGGCTGCCGAAAGGACTTTGTCACAATCCACGGTGGACATGACTGGATGCTGTGGAAGAGGAAGAGTCAGATGAAGGCTGCAGAGGTCTGCACAGCTTGGCTGCTGTTCTGAAAGTGAGATGCAGGCGAGTTGCTCCCCCTTTTTATAGGCAGTATAGGTGTCCCTTTACATCATCTAGGCATCCTCTAGGCATGCTGCAGACATCCTTAATATCCGAGATAGGTCCCCTCTGCGAACGTTTTTTCCATTTTAAACACTTTGTTTCCGTGCTGCATCCATTCTGCATCCATTCTGCATCCGTTCTGCGTCCGTTCCACTTCCTCCCTGCGTCCGGGCTGATGCGAGTTGCTTGGATGCGTAGCAGATGCCTAGCGGATATAACGGATGCATAATGGATGCGTAGCGGATGCAGAACGGACTAACTGGATACATTTTCCGCGCAAAAGTTTTGGGCAGCCGAAAACTTTTGGAGCGGATGAAACGTCCATAAACGGATGCTGGACGGATAGAGAGGAAGCAAAACGGAGGCAGTGAGTACATCACGTTTTCCAACGGATGGCAAGCTTTTTTGTCCGTTTTACATCCTCTTTGCATCCGTTGGTTCAGTGTGACATGGGCTTAAGAAAGCTCAAAGTGCCCAAGGAGCTGCTGATCCTGTTCTACAGAGGAATTATTGAGTCTGTCATCTGCATCTCTATAGCTCTCTGGTTTGGTTTTGCAACCCAGCAAGACAGACACAGACTTCAGAGGGAAATTAGGACTGCAGAAAAAAAAAATTACTACCCACTTGCCTTTAATTGAGGACCTGTATACTGCACCAGTCATAAAGAGGGCTGTGAAAATATTGAAAGACCCCTCACATCCCAGACAGAAACTGTTTCAACTCCTTCCCTCAAAACAATAGTATTGAGCACTGCACACCAGAACAACTAGACACAAGGACAGTTTTTTCCTGAACGCCATCACTCTCCTAAACAAATAATTCCCTCAACACTGTCCAACTATTTACAAAGTACCTTATGATTCTTGACTCTTGACGAATGTATCTTTTCTTTTATGTACACTGAGAGCATTTGCACCAAGACAAATTCCTTGTGTGTCCAATCACACTTAGCCAATAAAGAATTCTATTCTATTCTATTCTATTCTATTCTATTCTATTCTATTCTATTCTATTCTATTCTATTCTATTCTATGAGAGATTTCTGTAGGAGTGGCTGAAAAATTTTAGACCCAGGTTTTGGTTCTGGTTAAATTTAAAAGAAAATATGGGTTCATATGAGGGCGGAGCTGCTGTAACGACGATATGGCATGCGATCTTGGAGGTCTGAGATCGCTGCTGATATCTTTGTTCCTGGATCGGATCTTTGCTCCTATCGGATCTAAACTGTCCCGAAGAGACGGTGAAAGTGAAGAGTGCATCCTGTCAATCCCAGGGATATCGTAAAGTCCCTGGTAGATCCAGGAGAAACTCTTCTTGCCAGCGGCAAAGAGGCAGCCATTAAAGCTGCTGAAGTTGGGACAGCTCCGAAATGGAAGAGAACAGAAAGAGAGAGTGTGCCAGTTTGGTGAGAATTTTTTCTTTATTTTAAGATTTGAAAGGGCACCCAAAGGAAAAGAAAGAATCTGTAAAAGTTTTGACAGAAGTGATTAAGTGGTGATTTTAAACAGGAATGTCAAAGTAATGTTTTTTTTTCCTCATTGCTGGATTTTCTATACATGATCTTATATTTTGAAACTGGATTGGGGTTTTTTTCCATCTATTTTTTTTCTCCTTTTTGATTTTGTAACATTTTAGGCTAGAGACTCCCTTTTAGTTATTCCTTTTTTTAAAATATCTTTTTCTTTTTTAATTCTTATTATATCCTGCTTGGAAAAGGAGGGGGAAAGTGAAAGCAAAGAAACTTTGTAACACTGCCAACTAGAAGCTTGGAAGTGACCAGACAAAGCTGAGAAAGAACTGAGGTGTTGTTTTTTTTTCAAGGACATTGCTATTTGATAAGATAGAGGGAAGAGCATGGGAGAGTATTATTGCAGGTGCTCTTCTGGGTTTCTATCAACAGCTGGAGTCTGGTGTTGAAGTTTACAGGAAAATAAAAGGTGATAAGTTTCTGGAGAAGAGTGCTATAACAAGAGCCTTGGATAACTAAATAAAGTGCAGTGTGTTCTCTTGATTTTTCTTAAGCTGTGCTACCCCTCCTCAACAGTTTACATTTTGAAATAGCTATTTGGATTTTTAGTTCTTTGGAACTTGTCTTTGCTTTTTTTTTGCTTGTCTTTGGAAATTAAATTTTTACGTTTGCTTTTTATTTTGAAAGAAAAGTTTTAGTATTAATGATTCTCTTCCTTTTCTTTTTAAAGGAGTAGCCTTTTTTTTCTTCTCTGTCTGCCTTTCTGTTATTTTTGTTTTTCCGTCTATCTCCAATACTGTTTTTTTTTCTTTTTTCTTTATCTTCCTGGCCTTTTTTTTCTTTTTCTTTTATGCAGCCTTTTATATTTGAGACCTCTTAATTGGATTAAGGTATTGAAGAACCTGAAGAATTTTTTTAAGCTTTTTATTCCTCACTTTTCTGTCTTTTTTAGGATTTTACAACTTTTTCTCTTTTGTGTGTGTTTATGGTCTTTTCCTTCATTTTTGATTTTTTACTGTTATCTAACCAATTGATTGGATTAAGATACACAAGAACCTGAAGAAATTTTTTTTCTTTTTTATTATTATTACTATTTGGATTCTTTTTCCCTACTATTTTTATTTGGTATTGCAATTGGTTACTTCACAATTGGATTAAGGTCTAGAAGAACCTGAAGATTGTGAATTGTTTGAAATGAGTAGGAAATTAACAGCTCCTGGTTCTTTAACTTCTACTTCCTCCTCTCCACCATCTGGAGGACAACATTCAATACAGACAATATTAAGGCAAAAGAAAGAATAAGAAAAAGAAAAGTGACTCTGCAGATGATTATGCAAGGAATTCAAAACATTCAAACAAGATCAGAGAATATTGAAAAGAGAATAGAGAACATCAGCCAAAGATCAGAGAACACTGAAGAAAGAATAGGGAAAACCGATGACCAAGTAGAGAACATGCAACAAATGATGATGAAGTACAATGAGAGACTACTAAAAATTGAAGAAGATAAACAAAGATAAGAAGATTGGAGACATTGATAACAGATTAACTGTGGTTGAACAAGATAAAAGTGGTATGCTGAGATGGGAGATGAACAGATCAGAATTTTATCTTAGATTCTAAAACATAGAGGAAGAAAAAAGACAAAATCTAGCTGAGATGATAGAAATATTGGCTGAAGCTTTGGAAATTACTGAAGAGAAGATGATGGATGGAATATATGAGGTCTATCAAGTCTTCACAAGATATGCAATGAGAAAAAACCTGCCAAGAGAAATTCACATCAGATTTAGAAAGAAAGCCATTAAAACACAAATATTGCAAGTGGCAAGAGTGAAAACATTGAACTATAAAGATAAGGAGATTGTGGTTTTGAAACAAGTACTCAGAAGAGTGGGAGAGATGAGAAGAGAATACCGATTCTTGACCAAATTGCTACTTAAAAAAGAGGTGAATTATAGATGGCTGATTCCAGAAGGTTTAATGTTCACACGGCAAGAACAGAGATACAGAATTGATTCAATTGAGAAAGCTGAATCATTTTATACAGAATTTTTCAGAGGGAAAGAGGAAGAGGCAGAAAACAAAATTTCACGAATTGAATTCCAAGAGGACTGCCAAATGACGACTGAAAAAGAAGGTGCAGTAGGTGGAAAGGTGGAAGCCAAAGAACAATGTGAACCAAGATCCACGAAAGCTGCCAAACCTAATTATAAATTATAACCATGGAAGAGAAAAAATTGATTACAATTAATATAAATGGACTTAATTCAGCCATTAAAAGAAGGAAAACTTTCCATAAATTAGAGAAATTAAAATTTGATATAATCTACCTGCAAGAAGTACATATAAAAAAGCAATATGAACAATTGTTGATACAGCCAATACCCAGGAAAATATTTACCTCCTTGACACAGTGCAAGAAAAGAGGAGTGGTTTTATATATTAAAGAGACCATTCCAGCGAAATTGATTTATGCTGACGACGATGAAAGAATACTAATGGTGGAAATAATGGATAATAATGTGAAAACACTCCTGATTGCAATCTATGCCCTGAATGATAAACAAGAAGAATTTTATTTAAAAAATACATATGAAAATAATTGAACTGGACTATGCTAATATAGTTATGATGGGAGATTTTAATGGAATTGTAGACAATAAACTGGACTATACAACATAGAAAACAATAAAGCAAAATAGAAAGACTCTCCCTAAATCTTTTTTTTAAAATGGTAGATGAAATAAACTTACATAAAGATACATGGAGAGAAAGAAATGCTAAAATGAAACAAGACACTTTCTACTCAAATAGACATTTATCATGGTCCAGAATAGATATGATATGGATGTCAACAGAATTGTTAACTAATATTCAAGAAATAAATATTGAAACAAGTACTTGGGCAGATCACAATCCAATGACAATTAAATGGAAAGGACAAAGAAAAAGATCCAGATGGATGTTAAATAATACTATTTTAAAGGAAAAAGTGGATGGAGAAAGAACTGGCTTTTTTCTTTAGAGAAAACAAAAAAGAAGATACATCAATCCAGAATGTATGGGATACAATGAAGGCATATGCCAGAGGCTTGATAATAGACTATACAAGGAAAAGAAATACCATGAAAAGATTAGCCTCTAAGGCATTAGAGGATGAGTATAAAGGACTTGAAAAAGAGCTACAGAAAATGCCACAGAAAAAGGACATTAAGTTAAAAATGGATATAACTAAATATAAAATGGGCCTAATAGAAAAAGAATTAGCACAGAAAATTAGAGGTGCTAAACAGAACTGCTTTGAAGATGAAAATAAACCAGGTAGAAGGTTAGCATATAAATTGAGAAAGGAGAAAGAATCAAGGAAAATATTGCAATTAATAGATGATCAAGGCCAAGTTTGCTATGGTAATAAAGAGAAAAAGGAAATCATTTGCGATTATTATGGGAAACTATACACACAAGAGAATATTGATGAGGAAAGAGTCAAACAGTACCTACAGAATGCTAAGTTACCCCAGATACCAAAATAGATTGAAACAATGTTAGAAAGCAATATAACGATGATGGAGTAAACTGAAGCACTCAAGAAGCAAAATAATGGAAAGGCACCAGGCCTAGATGGACTTCCGGAAGAATTTTACAAAACACTACAAGAATCGTTGAATCTTCCATTGCTAGAAGTTATGAATGAAGTTATGTTAAAGAAGAGGATACCTAAATCATGATTAGAAGCTTATATTACACTTATTCCAAAAGAGGAGGCCGACCCATTACAAATTAAGAACAATAGACCTATTTCTTTACTAAATGCAGATTATAAAATTTTTGCTTTAATATTGGCAGAAAGCCTTAAAAAATACTTAAATAATTTTATCCATCCTGATCAAAATGGATTTCTGCCAAAGAGACAAATTAAAGACAATATGAGAGTAATTTTGGACACTTCGGAATACTACGAGGCACATCCTGAAAAACAAATGCCTTTGATATTTCTAGATGCACAGAAGGCATTTGATAATGTGAATTGGCGATTCATGTTGTTACTGCTGGAACAGATGGGCTTTGCTAGAAAATTTATTCAAGCAATAGAAACTATATATCATAAGCAAATGGCAAAGGTAATGATAGAGGGAGAACTGACAGACTCTACTGATATAAGAAAAGGAACAAGACAAGGGTGCCCACTATCACCTCTGTTGTTGGTGTTAACTTTGGAAGTGCTAAATAAAAATATTAGAGATGAAAAGAATATAAAAGGGATGAAAATTAAAAAGGAAGAATTTAAGTTGCAAGCATTTGCAGATGATCTAGTTTTTATTTTAGAAGACCCACTAAAAACAGCATCAAAATTGATAGAAAAGATAGAGACATATGGAAAGGTGACTGGTTTGAAAATAAATAAAGATAAGACAAAGATCTTGACAAAAAATATGCTATCAAGAAAAAAGGAAAAACTGGCAGACCTATTGAAAATTCAGGTCACAAATAAGATCAAGTACTTGGAGATATACTTGACAGCAAGATGCAGGACACTAAAAGAGAATAATTATGTCAAACTTAAACAGCAGATAGTGCTAGATTTGGCGAAACAGGAAGATTTACAACTGTCATTAATAGGGAGAATATCAACAGTCAAGATGAATATATTACCCAGAATTTTATATTTGTTTCAAACAATTCTAATTAGGCTTGGAAAAGACTATTTTGAAGATTTAAATAAAATTGTGTTGAAATACATACGGCAAGGTAAGAAAGCGAGAATAAAGTTAAAACTTTTGCAAGATGCTAGAATAAGAGGAGGTTTTGGTTTGCCTAATTGGGAGTTGTATGCCAAGCTACAAATTTGATGTGGGTTAAGGAATGGATAACATTAAGAAATACTAGATTGTTGTCATTAGAAGGACATGATCTGTTGTTGGGGTGGCATGCTTTTCTATGGTATAAAGGAGCTAAAACACAGGGGTATTTTAGAAGACATTATATACCGGAGTCTCTGTGGTTAAATTGGGAGAAGATTAAAAGACAATGTAATTTGAAAATTCCAGTCTGGCTATCGACTATTGAAGCATTTTCTTATTCTATAATATACAAAAGGAACAAACAGTTAGATATGGTGAAATATTGAATGAAAAGGGTGAACTTAAATCTATATAAAAACTAGAGGAACAAGGTATAAAGATGAATTGGTTTTCATACGCACAAATACATTCATGGTATGATAAAGTTTCCAAAACAGAAGGTTTCTGTGATAAACTGACTGACTTAGATAAGATTTTGACAGGTACTGATGAAAAGGTGATTAAAAAATTGTATGGATATTTAGTAGAAATTAAACTAGAAGAAGAACAAGTTAAAGAAACTATGATTGCTTGGGGGAAGAATTTTGGATATGGGATTGATCTAGAGAAATGGCAAAAGTTGTGGTCTCAAAATTATATAATGACAATGTCAACAGCATATAAAGAAAATTTGTATAAGATGTTTTACAGGTGGCATTTCCCCCCGACAAGAATAGCAAGAATGTTCCAGAATAAGTCCAAAAAGTATTGGAAATGTCTTCAGACACCTGGCTCATATTACCATATGTGGTGGACATGTTCAGATGCTAAAAAATATTGGACTAAAATCCACATGTGGCTGGAAAAAATGACAAATAAGCTTATAGACTTGAAACCAGAGATTTTTTTATTGGGAATTTTGCCTGAAATATATCGCAAAGATTTGAAATATTTGATTGCAAATATATTAACAGTGTCTAGGATTGTATTTGCTAAAAACTGGAAAAATGAGAAGACACCATCACAGGAGGAAATAATTAAGAAAATATTGGAATGTGCTGAAATGAGTAGATTGACATTTGAAATTAGAGAGCAAGAAGATAAACATTTTTATAAAATTTGGGATCTATTCTATCAATGGTTAGATAACAAAACATAGTAATGAAATATGTAGATTTTTAGAAAATAATAAATATATAGAGATGTATTTTCTTTTTTTTTCTTTTTTTAATTATATCTACAAAATGATTCTAGGATAGATCTGGGAGTATAATATGAATTGTTATAAAATAAACTAAGTAAAATATGATTATGTTATAAAACATGAAAAAATAAAAATATAGTTAATGATTGATTAATAAAGATATTAATGTACTTGATATTTGATTGAAAATATGAGAGGATATATAATGTAATTGTAATTGAAGACTACGAAATGGTAGCACAAAACAATTTGTAAACCAACCTGCACACTGTATGTATATATATAAGGAAGATGGCTTAATATTTTTATGTTTTGTTTGTTTATATTTGTTTTAAAACCAATAAAAATTAAAAAAAAATATGGGTTCATGAGCCATACACCTGACATTTTGGGGTGAGGTAAATGTTTTCATTCTAGAGACATTATTTTTATGTGTTATAATTTACTGGCATACTTTATAATTTTTCTTTCTTTTTGTGAAGCTTTTAAAAAGTACTCTCCATCCTGAATGTAAGGGAGTGATAGTATGTGTGAAAACACATACCAAAAAAGAAAATAAAAGAAAAAGGCAAAAGAGATTGAAATGAGTGAGAAAAGAGGGTTCCAGAAAGGGAACCATTAGTTTCAGATGAAAGCCATCAGCAGCTATAAGGGAAGGTAGATGAGTGGATCAGTCTCACCAGTTCTCTCCTGGGACAAGTTAGCTTTTATAAAGACAGATCAACTTCTGCAGGCCTCACTTACTCATAGCAAACATTTCTTTTTGATTTAACCAAGGACTTTTTTTTTTCTTTCCAAGCATCAACAGACACGTAGTCCTCCCCCACTTTCTCCTCCCCCTCCCCATCACATCTGGCAAGCAAACAAGTCAGAACATCTCTTCTGGCTGGGAGCCAAAGAGCTGATGAAAAAATTGGGGAGCCATAACTTTGCAGAACTCAAGATGCATTTCCAGCCGTCTCCTTTTAGATGCCATGAGCAATGGGCTGGATCAAAGAGGCTCACCCTCCCTGTACTCCCTGGGAAACAAGTCTGGGAAAGCCATATTCGAGCCCAAATCACAAAGCAGCCCATTGTGTAGCAGAGTAGTTACCCTAATCAGCCCAAGTCAATTACAGATATAAAGAAAACATGGGTAGGAATTCAGAAATTCATTTCTGACAGGTAAAATGGGAGAGAGGATATTTAGCAATGACACTGCAAGAGCTCTCGCTTACCTGGCCAATGCCGTGTTATATTCCGAAGGTCTTCATTAAAGGCTGCCATCACTGCCCTTGTCTTCTTCCAGCAGCCAGGCAGGTTCATTCAGACTGAGTACAGGTAGTCCTCAACTTACAACAGTTCATTTAGTGACCGTTCAGTGTTACAATGGCATTAAAAAAAGTGACTTATGGCAGTTTTTTCATAATTACGAAGTTTGAAATTTGGCCACTGTCTCATATTTATAACCTTTGCTGTGTCTCAGGGATATGTGATCCCCTTTTGCAACCTTTTGACGAGCAAAGTCAATGGGGCAGCCAGACTCACTTAACAACCAGGTTACTAACTTATCAATTGCATTGATTCACTCAACAATTGTTGCAAAAATAAGGTCGTAAAAAAGGGCAAAATTCACTTAGCAAATGTCTCACTTGACAGAAATTGGGCTTAATTTGACTGTAAGTCGAGGACCACCTGCATAGGAATCCTCCTTAGCTTTTATGCATGCCAGACTTTCTACTGTGTTATTACCTTCGCTTCCAGAGTCCATTCCCCACTGGAATATTGACGGCAGGATCCGTAATAAGCAAAAGTATATCTCAGCTTAGAATTAGATCTACAAAGATGATCCTGGAGAGAATAAACTGTGATGAATCCCCTTTTCCAGCAATGGGTCAATCTTTTGGTAGCTGAGGACCATAGATTACTTGGGATGTAGAAAGTGGGACCTGGAGTTCTTGCTAGAACAAAAATTAATATATAAATAAAATCCTGCAATATGAAATGAAGCAAAAGTCATTGTATTATCAAACCCCTGCCACTTGTGACTGTATGACTGTAACTTTGTCGCTTGTATCCTTAAGATTTATATTGACTGTTTTCTAGTATTATTTGATAGCTTATTGTACCTATGACTATCATTAAGTATCGTACCTTATGATTCTTGACTCTTGACGAACGTATCTTTTCTTTTATGTATACTGGGAGTATTTGCACCAAGACAAATTCCTTGTGTGTCCAACCACACTTGGCCAATAAAGAATTCTATCCTATTCATGTGGGAACTCCTGCATGTCATTCAGATACCCTGTTGCCCACTTCTGGGTTTTGTTCTGATCCTTGCTTGTACTTAACTTCATTGGTAAATGATTGCACTGGTGAGTGGACAGGTAGAAAGCCCTGTTTCTGAGAATCCAAGCTTTCCCTCTCTTGTTGGTTAAAATCAGCAGAACAACTGGTCTCTAGTTGCTTTTTGTGACGTCCAAAGCACCCTTCGAAATAATTCCCATACTAGAAAGAAAAGATGTTTATTTAAGTCTGTTTAGAACAGAAGGGAAGAAATAATCTTACCTTCCTATTAAACTTGCAGCCAATGTCCCAGAATTTAACTGGACTACCTGGCCTTTCCTGTTCTTTGATCTGTAAAAACAGAGTAATGTTGGCTACATCCTTGCCAAAATGTGAACCAGCAGAGGAAAATGAGCGTTGAATCATACCAAATCAATGAGAGCAAGAATACAGTTGAGATGAAGCTTACTTCATGAAGTAAAAAACATGAAAAAGGAACTGTTGAACATCATCACTATGAACAGATAGGGTTCCACTGTGTGTTAAATGTACAACCTGTAACTTGGGTATCTCAGCAAGGGTGCTTTGATATTAAAAATAAGTTCCCAAGAGAAGAAGAACATGTTCTCCCATTACAATGAATGATCAATAATTAGAACTTGAACAACTAGTATTATATTTAAGATGATTTAAGATGGTTGGGTTTGCACACTATGCTAAGTTACAAAAGTTGGTTTGTAAGCTATAGTATCAAAGTTTACACATTACGCAATGCCAAAACTGAGTTTATATAAATCCACTCTTTGAACTAGGGCACTTGAAGAACTTATATGATTCTGTTTCCAAAAGCATTATTGAAATAAAAATATGCCCAGAAAGAGAGAAAGCTACAACAAGAAGTAGCCTGTATATCTATGCTAAGGCTTCCTGCCATTGACAAATCATCTCATCTTGATTAATGGGCTTTGGATTTCACTCCCAAGTTGAATTCTGGCTAAACTACCAGCTCTATCTGCATGAGGATTAATTCCCTGGCTGGGACATAGAAGGTCCCATAAGAAACAGCTGGGACAAAGAGGGCCATTGACCTGTGCAGCAAAGCTGTCAGTATGCAAATTAAGATGTTATTTGGATATATCAGAAGGCTGTTCCTGATTTCACCAATGAAACCATGGAGGGATTCTGTGTTCTCATCTAGAGGTGAGCCAATATTAGTTTGGGCTCCTCTCAGTTCTTCATTTCCTTCTTTGACCCATTCCTGTGCTGAGCATTAAAAAAAATGTTTGCAGAAAAATGGCCATGCATTTTTGGTCACAGCCCCTCCAGACCTTGTATTATGATATTCAATTGGGTCTGATGTGCATTCCTCTGTAGTTAACTTCCCCAGTATGACTTCTGTGCCTCATGAACAATTAATCAGTGGAATGAATTGCCTCCAGGAGTTGTGGATGCTCCAACACTAGAAGTTTTTAAGAAGAGATTGGACAATCATTTGTCTGAAATGGTAGAGGGTTTCTGGCTTGAGCAGGAAGTTGGACTGAAAGACCTCCAAGGTCTCTTCCAACTCTGTTATTCTGTTATTTGCATAAAGGGTTACTTTTCAGTGCCTTTCTTTCTCACAATGTCATTGCTTTTGCTGAACTCATCAGTGTTCTAGCAACCTCCAGAAAGAGGTGGATATAGAAAGGCAACCAAGCTTTAGTTTGTGCTTTGTTGAGAAAAAAAAATGGACAGGACTGTGCTTAGTTGCAAAGGAAATGAAATTTCTCTTGCATCTCTCTACTGAATTGAAATCTCTTCTGAAAAGTGTGCTGCTCATCCAGAAGCCATTGTTTCCTTTCTGTGGGTTTATTTTAGTCCTGACTGAGAGTTTTCTTGTCAAGTCTGCACTGCTCTCCCTAACTCTTTCCTTCCCACTCCCTAACTATCCACTCAGCTAAGCAAACAAACCCAGCACTTGGCCTGTTCACAAGCTGCTCACCCGCCAATTTCGCCCATCCTCCGTCTAGTCTAGCAACACTTCTAAAACAAACACCTCTTCCCTCCGTCCTCACTGCCATGGCATGCAGTTTGTGCACACCCGTGATGGCTGCCTCCTCCCCTTGTACCCATGTGAGGATGTGCGAGATAGTCCGCAAGGGAGGTGACTCGCTGTTCTTTTTGAATAAACACAGGCTGAAAGTATTAGCCCTGGAATAATAAGGGCAAGAGAGTCCAGCCACCTCTCTCCCTCCTCCCTTGCAAAAAAAGAGAGAGAGATTTGGAAGGGATGAGGGAGAGGAAAGCCTCCACCCTTCTCGAACTGACAGAAGTCTCTCCAGAGAAAGAAAGGAATAACTATTCAGCGCAGAGCTGCATTTAGTTTGGCAGCCCAGCCAAGACAGACAACATCTCAAAGTGTGTTTTCTCTTCCAAGGGAGAACATTAACTCCCAAAGACAGAATGATGGAGTGACTCAGAATTCCATTTCTTACAAGCTTGCCAGATGACATTTTTCACTTTTGAATTCAAGCAACCACGAAGCAGATCTCTGGGACAGAGAAGAGGAAAGTGGGGTGCAAACGCCATGTGAAAACAATAATCCTGTTTGAGTTCAACTGTGACCCACAGCCAGAATTTCTCCTTGGACTGTTGACCCTTAAAAGCATGGGTAGAGAAATACAATTTGCTAGATGTTTGGGATTAAAATTCCCATAGAGCACATCTGGGATGATCCATATTCACAGGGAAGGGGAACTGTAACCCTAAATATATGAACTGGTTTGTGTTCCCTGTTGCTACCTTTAAACCATCTTGAAATGTCTATAGTGATGTTGGCTATAGCAATAGCAATAGCGCTTACTCATATACCACCCCATAGTGCTTTATAGCAGTCTCTGAGTGGTTTACAAAGTCAGCATATTGCCCCCAACAATATGAGCTCTTATTTTACCAACCTTGGAAGAATGGAAGGCTGAATCAACCTTAAGCTGGGCAGAATTGAACTTCTGACTGTCAGCAGGGTTAACCTGCAATACTGCACTTTAACCACTGTGCTACCAGGGCTATTGTGGCAATTTAAGGTAATTCTCATGTTGTCTTCTAGATAATATATGACATGTTTGGAGGACTCAATGGCAGGATACCATTGTGGTTCAAGATCTCATGAGCAATAGCACTTAGACTTATATACACTTCATAATGCTTTACAGAACCCTCTAAGCAGTTTACACATTGCCCCCAACAATCTGGGTCCTCATTTTACCAACCTTAGAAGGATAAAAGGCCTTGAGCCCCACCAGGATCAAACTCTAGGGCTACGGGCAGAGTTAGCCTGAAATGCTGCATTCTAACCATTGCGCCACCAGGGCTATGCATTCTTTCCGATCTTTGAATAGGAAACATGACTTGTTTATTACTGTGCTGAGAATGGGATGTAACCTTTCTTACTTCATATCATTGAAAAAAAGCTAAGTATCACCAACATTAGTGATAAACAGACGTCTGTGCAGTGGAGGAGCATTGATAGTGTTTCTTTTGTTTTAATCTAGGATCCATCATCTTAAATTTCCTTCAGTTCCACCATGAACTCTGAACCACTCTGAAGCACCATTTTAATCTTTCCAGGTTGTTGTACAGAAAGTACCATGAGGGTGTTATGAAATGTTGAGTCCTTTGGGGAGGGAGAGTGAAGCCTTTCTGGTTCATTCCAGTCTGATTTGCTGTTCTCACCATGTTATTTTTCACTTGTTCATTTCTCTTGTTTTAGTTGTTGTGAGCTGCCCAGAATTGTTGTGAGTTGGGTGACATACAAATTTGATAAACAAATAAACAAACTATCCAGAGCCATGTTGGCACAACGGTTAGAGTACAGTATTACAGGCTAATTCTGCGAACTGCAAGCAGTTCGATCCTGACTGGCTCAAAATTGACTCAGTCTTCTATCCTTCCAAGGTTAATAAAATAAGGACCCATATTGTTGGGGGCATTATGTTGATATTCGCAAACTGCTCAGGGAGTGTTGTAAGGTACTGTGGCGTGGTATTTAAGTGGCATTGCTATTGCTATGATGAAAAAAACCACTGGCCTACACAGAAAGTAGAAGAAAGCTTCAGAACTTTTTCTCATGAAATTTCAACTTGTTTTGGCTTTTCAAGAAGAGAATATTGGTAGGGTTGATTTTTCAGTTTTTTTAAAAAAAAAACTATACATAAGGACTAAAAAAAAAAACCCTTTCATCACTATCATTAACAATATGGGCCTTCCGTTATCTGTGTTGTGAAAGAGAGGAACCAGTGGTAGGGACGCTATACATGTGATGAAATATTGGTCTTCTGAATCTATATGCTTTCTCCCAAAAGGTCTTCTCTATTGCAGATACACCTTGACTTAGAACTGGTCACTTAAAACCATTCCAAGTTAAAGTGGACTCTGAAAAGGGGATCCTGTGGTCATGTGACCATGATTTACAACACTTTTGTTGGAAATTGGCATTTATTTTCTGTTTCAGGGGAAAAAAACCCATCCTATAACAAGCAATGGCTTCATTTAATGACTGCCAATTTGCTTAATGACTACCAAAGAAAAGATTGTAAAATCAGGTGAAGCCACATGGTGACCAGAACTTGCAGGCTCAATTAAAGCCGTCAGTCAAGGACAATCTGTTTTTTGTTTTTACTCTTTCTTCTTAAAAGAGAAATCATGAAAAGTCTAGTTCTTCCACTTGTCTCCAAGACCTACTTGGAAACTGAAGCATGGAGAGAAAAAGGGTCCACAATCTGACAAGTGTTTTTCCCTCCTGTCTGATCAGAACACGCCAAAGCGGACAAGAATGGGCAGGATGGGAAGAAAACAGCATTCGGGAAGCAGATTAACTTTCCTGTTTATTTGACATTAATCTTTAATGTAAACACACTTCCCCATTCCATAAGTCACTGTTGAATGCTGAAAATGGGAAGAAAGACATCTGAGTGTATGGAGGCTTGATTGCAACACTGAATGTAGGCAATATTTTCTTGGCAAGGGAACCTCAATCAAGAGTTTTATTTGAAGGGTATTCATTATTTTCTTTTCCTTTTTTTTTAATTGAACATTTTGAAAGGGGGAAAAAGCAGAAGCAAAAAGAAAAAAAAATTGTCAACAACTTCAGAATGTGTTGATTTGCAATCATCCTTGCATGCAGAAAATTACCACATCTAGGACTTTTAAGCTGGGTTCACACATCACACAACATAGGGCTACTTTGGTCTATTAGTGAAGACACCAGGCTAGAATTTAGGAGACAGTGAGTTTCATGCTTTAGGCATGAAAGCTGACTCGGTAATTTTGGGCTTGTCATTCTTTCTCAGCTCAACCCACTTTGCAACATTATTGTTGTGGGAAAACATAAGAGGAAGAAGTATTGTGCATGTTCGCCAACTTGGATTGTTTATAAAAATAATAAGGGTGGGATAAAAGTAAACAAAAACCTTTATTAAGACAAAACATGCTTACTGAATAACGTACATTTGCTTGCACTGATTCCCAAACAAAGGAAAGACAATGCAACTTCCATCAATTTGAAACTGAAGATTTGGGTGACGCATCCAAAGGTATCATCTAAAATGCATGGGACCAAAAATGGTGAAATCTTCAGGAATCTAAGAGGCCTAAAGCACTCTGCACACATTAGATTTTGTCCCTTAAGCCCTCCCTCCAAACCCTTCCCCAAAGTCAAAAGAAGACTAATTTTGGGGCTCTACTAATTCTAGAGGGCACAAGGAGGATGCTGGCATGGTTCTTCATGCCCACACCATAAGCCACAATTGTAAGCTGCAGCAGTTGAGTTCATGTATGGCACAAGACCAAAGTCCAACCATGGCCCAGGATGATTCAGCATCTGCTATAAACCAGACCACAGAGTAATGATGATGGAAACGTAGACAGAGGAAAGGAGGAGGACTGGAGAACTTCAGACAGGTTGTGGGGAGAGGTTCTTGGGGGAAAAAAGGGATAAATGATTTCACAAATCTTTTTAAATACCAGAGCCTGGGGCTGCAACATCAACCACTATTTCATTAAAAGGGGACAGTAATTTTAACAGCTGTACAGCAGATGTGGGGCCAAAAACACAATCACAGTGCCTTCCCTTAGTCTTCCCCCCAGCCTACTTAAAAGTATAAAGCACAAGGCATCTCTCTCTCTCATTCAGTCCTCCTACCCATGGCCTACAGCTATAATATGGTTTTTGTGAGGATCAGAAAAAATAAACAGAGCATAAGCAGGACAGTCCTAATGTGCTAAATTACCAAAAAAGACATAACAGATTAGCAAGCAGGCTGAGGCGTGGTGGACAAGGGCCAACCTCTCCATCTCAGGGAGTTATTTAGTTAAGGGTTGCTTTTGCTTTCCCTGCCTCTCAGGATGGATGTCAGCCTTCATCAAACCCGGGGGGGGGGGGGGGGGCTGTGAGTCAGTGAAGAGCTAATAAGAAAGGCGCAGGAGGGTGCAAAAGCCTGAGCTTTCCCAAGTTTCAGCTGGGATCCTTTTTTGTTGGAGGGTGGAGAAAACATTGTTTTGCTTTGCGTATCAGGGCGCTTATTCTCCTTCAAGCTAATCATGGAAAAATGATAACAAATCAAGGAGAGAAGCAGCCTGCAATGAAGGAGTAACTTCCTAATGGTGAGAACAATTAACCAGTGGAACAACTGGCCTCCAGAAGTGGTGGGTGCTTCATCACTGGAAGTTTTTAAGAGGAGACTGGACAACCATTTGTCTCAAATTGTATAGGGTCTCCTGCTTGAGCAGGGGCGGTTGTTCCCTTCCAGCTCTGTTGTTCTATTATTGACTTATAGCGGTGGTTTTCAACCTTCCTAATGTCGTGACCCCTTAATACAGTTCCTCATGTTGTGGTGACCCCCAACCATAAAATTATGGCTCAGTTCCTAAGACCATCAGAAATATGTGTTTTCCAATGGTCTTAGACGACCCCTGTGAAAGGGTCGTTCGACCCCCAAAGGGGTCGCGACACATAGATTGAGAACTACTGACTTACAGCAAAAGCACTTAGACCTAATATACCACTTCACAGTGCTTTCCAGCCCTCTCTATGTGGTTTACAGAGTCAGCAGTATTGTCCCTGACAATCTGGGTCTTCATTTTACCCACCTCGGAAGGATGGTAGGCTGCGTCAACCCTGAGCCTGGTGAGATTTGAACTGCCAAATTGCAGGCAGCCGGCAGTCAGCAGAAGTGGCCTGCAGTACTGCATTTTAACGACTGCATCACCACAGTTCTTATTATCATCTATACAGTGGATAAGTGGTGGGATTCAAATTTTTTTATGACAGGTTCTGTGGGTGTGGCTTGGTGGGCATGGCATGGCGTGGCGTGGCTTGGCAGGGGAAGGATACTGCAAAATCCTATTCCCACTCACCCTACTAACCTGTTTTCCTGCTCCATTCTCCTGTGCAGGGCAACCAAAGAAGACCCAGCTGATCAGCTGGGATTCGGGAGGTGGGGCCAGTCAGAGGTGGGATTTGCCGGTTTTCCGAACTCCTCAAAATTTCTGTTAACAGTTCTCCAGAACTGGTCAGAACCTGCTGAATACCAACTCTGTAGTGGATGTACATGTGTTCTGTTCTGATTGAAGCTTCTGAAGAAGTGAGACCTTCAGGTTGCTTGTTTTAACTCCAGAGGAAAAGAAAGTTGGGGAGAACATTTCCTCCTGTATGGGATGTAGGATCTTTGTGGTTATTTTAGGAGTAAATTTTGCTCTAGCAATTTTATGCCTTTAAAAAATAAATAAATATCAGGGCATAAGGTTTGCAACTGCTGGGGAAATGAGTGGAGTTGTACATCCTTTTCATACTTCTTTTGTCTGCTTGTGTGAAATTGGAAAGCTCTGTGTCATCAACAACCATACCAGGTTGTAAAATTGGCCTGGTCTTTGCAGTGGAATGACTCCTGTGCCTAGGGGTTATTGTGATACTCCCCCAACAACATTAACAGCGGGATAGAATCAAAATCACCTGTAGTGTTAGTATATCACTATACTATATATATAGTGTTATATATAAGAGTTTGGTAATACTACACTTGAAATGTGGCATCTAGTTTTGGTCCCCATGATATAAAAGAGATGTTGAGACTCTGGAAAGAGTGTGAGAAGAGCAACAAAGATGATTAAAGGGATGGAGGCTACAATATATGAAGAATGGTTGCAGAAATTGGGAATGAAAAGAAGACTAGGGATGATATTGACAGTGGTCAATATCTGAAGGACTGCCACAAACAAGAAAGGGTCAACTTATTTCCCAAAGCATCAGAAAGCAAGACAAGAAGCAATGGATGGAAACTAACCAAGGAAAGAAGTGACCTAGAACTAAGGAGAAATTTCCTGACTGTGAGGACAATCCATCAGTGGAACAGAAGTTGCCTCCAGAAGTTGTGGGGGCTTCATCACTGGAGGCTTTTAAAAAGAGACCGAACTGCCTCTTCTTTGAAATGATATAGGATCCCTGCTTAAGCAAGAGGTTAGACTAGAAGACCTCCAAAATCTCTTCCAACTCTGATGATGTTCTATGTTCAGCATGAAAATGCCTTAATAACTGTTTGTTTTTAATGCCACATCTACATGATCTCATCACCAGCCCACAGCTGAAGTCATGCTTAGCTGTTCCAAGTTCCAAGTAATGTTTTTTTCTCTTTGCCCAATGTAAATTTTGGCACTGGAGAAGACCTGACATGCCTCATAGACAATGTGTTGGCCACTTTCAGCTCCTTTGCACATGCTTCCCACTTGCTAGGAACTGCCCCCATGCCAATTTGCCTTACAGTTGTAGAAAACATCAACCCCGTCTTCCACAGAGGCATCTGCTTGCATAACATCAGATCAGTGTTTCCAAAGCACTTCTCAGGTCAGCTTTTTGAAAACAAGTTAAATGCTTGTTTTGGTTAAATGCTTGTTTTGAAAGAAAGGGAATATATAGATGGATAGATGGATGGATGGATGGATGGACAGACAGGCAGGCAGAAAGAAAGAATAATTTTATTGCTACTTTGAATGTACATTAATTGGCATACAATAAAACAAAATTACATTCTATATAGCTCTCAAAAAGTCAGCACCTCCAATATATACTACATAAACAAGATAAAATAAACAAATACAAAATTATGCATATACCCACATATATGATATGACACAGAGAAACAACAGAATCCACTTCGGATGTATACAAGTACATGGCGAGAAAAATGAATGGGGGACTTATTATATGCCATCATGTAACTGTTGATTCTCTAGAAAGATTTGTCCCTAACCCTGTTGTGGTTAGCCGGCAGCAGGTTCAGACGGCTGAGGAGAGGGAGGACTCAGATGAGGGGCCAGGATCATTAGGGAGTGGACTGCTGCCTTCAGAGATTGTGGGGGCTGACAGCAGCAATGAGGAGGTTCCCGAGGAGCCTGTACCAAGTGCGTGTGTGCGCAGGATTGCTCATAAGAAAGAGCAGCTGCAGCAGCACAGGCAACTCAGGAGTAAGGCTGCAAGGCAATGGCCCCTCCCTCAAAAAGATAAAAGCCAGCTGTAAATCTGAGGTGCTTTGCAGGAAGCAAAGACTTCTTGAAAACTTGAGTTTTGAAACTCAAGCCTCGTGGACATTGCAGCATCTTAGTTGGTATTTGAAGACTCTTGTGTTGTAAAATATTTCTAGGTAACCTTACCTGTTATTTTTGGCAGCCTCTGTGCTTATCAAAGTTAATTAGTTTTCAGCACCCTTTTAACCAGGGATTCGTAAGAATCATTAAAAGGATTCTGTTCCTTTTGGTTCATGTTTGTTTTATTGGACAAGGATTTGGGTCAGAATAAACCCAATCTTTCAGATCTATTGTTCACTAATTGCCACTATAATTATTATTTATTTGTTAATCATATTTATATAGCTGCTCATCTCATGAGAATCCCAAAGATGTTTTTTCAAAAGGCAACTGGATTTCTTTGTTCTTCCTTGAAGACGTTTCGCTTTTCATCCAAGAAGCTTCTTCAGCTGAACTGAAGAAGCTTCTTGACTGAGAATCTCCCCAGGCATCTCACAAGAAGGAACTCTGGTGAATCGACTGTTATTTGCTGCTGATAGTCATGTCCTTCTTGTTCTTTCTACATTTCCCAGCATTACAGCTTTCTTCAGAGAGCTAGGTCTTCACATAATATGTCCAAAGTAGGACAATTTGAGCTTGGTTATTTGTGCCTCCATGAGACACAGCCAACTTGGTTTTCTCTTCCTCCTCCTTCGCCATTCATGGTATTCTCAGAATCTTCTCCAACACCATTGTCCTAGTTGCTGAAAATAAATCCGGGTAGTTTGTTTCCTTCCTTGAAATTTTCTTTTAAAAATGATATGTCAATTGGGTTTAACTCTGTACATCTGCTGATGACTGATTTGCTCAAATGCCAAGCTTCCAGAAATTTCCTAGCATTTTTGGATTTGGCTTGGTCTAGAATATCAAGTTCCCAAAAAGAAATGGTAGTTAGATCTGTCTCTGTGTTGAAAGATTAAGGCCTGGATCTCAAACTATTAGATGATCTCTCAAGCTATATCCAACCAATTTTACTTTTGTGGGACAAACAAAGTAAAAGCCTTGAAAAATGGAACATCCCAAAGGATAAATATGAACAAAAAAATATTAACCCACTGGAAGTGCACTGTTTGAAAGTGGTTATCTTTGCAATAAACTTTTTAGTGAAAACATTCATATGCATCTCTATGGATGGCTGTATTACTTACTGCACTTGAGAAAAAAATTAAAGTCATGTATGTAAGGGAAAGTATGATGTAACTGGTGCTAACCAATAAGTCCTTGTGACCATCATAAATTAACTGTTGCAATCCTGCTAGTTATGGATAAATGCTGCTGTTGGCTCTTGCCTAGATGCTGCTTGTAATATTACAAAAGTGTGAACACAGAGAAAGTAAACAGGTGTGCCATACAAGCAATGACAGCAAGATGATATCAAATTGCTGAATAGATCTCATCTGTATACAATCTTCCACATCCATAAATCCACCAATCCAGCCAGGACTGCTTCAGATGCTTCTCCCCCCACCCCCCGCTTCTTCTTCTTTTTTTTTTTTTTGCAGCCCCAATGAGTCTCCCAGATGGTCTGCATTAAACAGAACTTCCAATATTTTCATCATGGAGCTACAAACTTTAGCCAAGAATGTTCTGGCTCTCCCTGACTGAAATTTACCCTCCTCCCAGGGCTGTCAGTTTACAAATGACCCAGGTACCTCCTGGCACATGAGATTAAAATTCATCTGTTTGCCTGATAACCTTCCCAGACTCTGGTGAAATATATCCCAGACTGCCATTCCCAGAAGTAGGAATGGGACATGGAGGAATCATCAACGGAAATTTAAAATCCCAGATAGTTTAAAAACCCTAAAAGGAACAATAAATTAAAGGGGTGGGGGAAATACCAGCTATACTTTCTCCACAGTAGCGGCAGTGTGGTGGAACACATATTGAGTTTCTAAGGGTCTTCAGGACATAAAGTATATGTAGTATTTATTTGTAGCCCATCTTTATTATTTTTACAAATAACTCAAGGTGGTAAACCTATCAATATTTCTTCTTCCTAACTACTTCCCAACAACCCTGTGAGGTGAATTGGACTGAGACTGACTGGTGTAAGCTCACCTTGCTTGCTACTGAACAACTAGATACAAGAACATTTTTTCCCAAATGCCAAATCACTTTGCTAAACAAATCCCTCAACATTGTCCAACTATTTACAAAGTCTGCACTACTTTTACTATTAACCTTCTCATCACTCCTTATCATCCATCCTCTCCCACTTGTGACTGTATGACTGTAACCTTGTTGCTTGTATCCTTACAATTTATACTGACTGTTTCCTTGTATGATTTGATTGCTTATTGTCATTAAGTGTCATACTTTATGTGTCTTAATTCTTGATGAATGTATCTTCTCTTTTATGTATACTGAGAGCATTTGCATCAAGACAAATTCCTTGTGTGTCCAATCACACTTGGCCAATAAAGAATTCTATTCTATTCTATTCTATTCTATTCTATTCTATTCTATTCTATTCTATTCTATTCTATTC
>BLBF01000059.1:12273761-12296629 GCA_015471245.1 Laticauda colubrina | reverse complement strand
GAATACAGAGCACATATAAAGAGGGTGTGTATGTGTATATATCTGCTTCACACAATGCATTAAGTCATGGTATGTTTAACAGTGATTTGGTGAATTTATCACAGTTAGCTGGGTTTCTATAATACATTAAACCATGAATTTAGTTTGCAAATTACTCTGTCTAGATTTATATAACTCACTAACCCATAATGAGAGAGGGTTTCAGTAGTTTGTGGGGTGAACCCAACTGCTGTTTCCTTGCTTTGATCTATTTTCTAGACTATTGTGACATATTGCCACAGACCATTATATCCAATTGGCTTTACAAGCGAATTTAGAAGAGGGACAGATAAAACACCCCACATACGCTTAGGCATTTCATATCTGAGATGCAACAAAACCTGGATTCCCATTAGATGGCAGCAAAGAGAAACACAAAATATTATTCTTTTCTGCCATCTAATAATTGCCTGGAGTTTGCAGCCCACATGTGATATCCTTAGGCAGAATGTTGTAGGTGCCAGAATGTGAGTTTGCATGTTTTCAGCTTTACACAAAATATGGACCCAATCACAAAGTTTTTAAGCCATAGTTACTCAATCAACAAATAATTATTTAATATCTGTCTGTAATAGAGTCTCCACATTGTTTAAATGTCATATGTTGGATTCCGCTTCATATAACGCTTTCAACTCCTATCCTCAAAACAATGCTATGGAGCATTGAACACCAGAACAACTAGACACAAGGACAGTTTTTTCCCAAACACCATCACTCTGCCAAACAAATAATTCCCTCAACTATTTACAAAGTCTGCACTACTATTACTATTAACCTCATCACTCCTTATCACCCATCTCCTCCTACTTGTGACTGTATCACTGTAACTTTGTCACTTGTATCCTTACGATTTATATTGACTGTTTCCTAGTATGATTTTATTGCTTATTTGTACCCTATGACTATAATTAAGTATTGTGATTCTTGACTTTTCATGAATGTATCTTTTCTTTTATGAATACTGAGAGCATTTGCACCAAGACAAATTCCTTGTGTGTCCAACCACACTTGGCCAATAAAGAATTCTATTCTATTCTATAAACCAGCCATAGTTCAATGTGTTCAGACAGTAGTACTAAGGATTATTCTAGAAATCATAATTAAACTAAGACTAGTTTAAAAAATGAAGTCCATTAGCATGCATAAAGAGCCATAATCCTAAATTTCTCAAAATATCATTATAAAAATTAACAAGCGATCTTCATATGTAGTAAATGAAGAAATTGAATAGCAGGATTCAAAATATTTTAGGAAAGTTTTATTCAGTTTTTTTTTTCCTTTTGGGCAAGGATTTCAATAATTTGGTAAATTCAGAATACTATATCCAAGATCCCTAGACAAACATGGCTATTGTCTTACTGGATCTCTGCTTGATACTTGTTGATTGCAGTATTTTCAATAGTGCCAGAGTTCCCAGCATTTATTCATCCTGCCCACAGATGAAGGCAAAAGATATGATTACAATGGAATTCCAGTCCGGCCCAACAAGCCTTGAAGACTTTAGCAGTAGGATTGAAATTTGAGGCTAACACAAGGTTTAGATTTCACAAAAGATGGATCAAGCAAAGTCCATGGGAGCTAAAATGGAAAGAGCCCTCAGCAGCTCTCTGTTAAAAACAAACAATGTAAGGGAGGTGTATTCTGTTCAGGAAACAGCTGTACCCAGCTGGAGGAAAGCAAGTGGAATAATCTTCTCAAGTGTCTGATAAAAAGAAAGTGGGATTTTAAGAAATCCACATGTTCAGATCTCAAGTCAGTGGTATTCCATTTCAGAAAGTTACACTTTGGTGTTTTAAATCAACATGATGAAAAGAAAGGTATTAAGCAGGACTAAAAATGCTGGATCAAAAGACTCTAGTCTGGATGAAGGATGCTGAGCCAAGCTTGGATTGCCCAACCCTGTAAATCTGGCAGGTCAATGTCCACAGGTGAATTTCCTTACGAGGCTTCCATTCCATGCAATATTGATTTATGCATCCCCTTGAAAGAATTGCTTGCTCATCCAATGCTCCCATATTCAAAAATATAATTTTCATTCCATGTAGATCACTGAATTTAGGTTTCATTCATGTAAAAGTCCATTGAAATAGTTGTTTCAAAATGATTGTCTCTAAGAAACTTTTGCAGAAGCTCCTGTTATGACATGTTTTTGGAACACCTGATGAGCAGCTTTGGTCCCTGTTGATTTATAGAAGAGATATGGTATGACCATAAATACTTCTTAGTGATATGAAATGGAAATTATATGAACAACTACCAAGGTCCTGGCAGAAAGAGACAGAGTTTTTGATTTTGTTTATTTTACTGTTTTAATGGTTGTTTTATAATTATTGATTTCAATGTTGTTGTGAGCCACTCAGCCACCCAGAGTTAAGGTGGACGGCCATATAAATCTATTAAATAAACAAATAAATACTTTGTGGTGGTCCAATATTCTTGAAGTCTCACAATGCATCAGCTTCAGTTTATCTTTTACAGCTAGAACTTGTCCACTGTGCAGAAAACCCCATCCATGCTTCCTAGGCAGTTGGAATGAGGTGGAGCCTTCTGTTGACAAAACTGTAAAGCTGTCATTGCTACTATAATTTGTCAGATGTAGCTGATATTAAGTCACTCAGATTCAATCTATTCTGCTTAACTAGATCTTCCTTTTCCTTTTGAGCCTCAGGGTGTCTTCTTCCTCCTGGCTCATGCAACTATGGAGTATGTTAAATCCTTCAACGATCTATCCCAACCTTTTCATTCTACCACCCATCAAGAGATACATTATCTGTCCCTTAGAGGAAATTTGGCAGAGAAGGAAGCACACATGCATTGGAAGAGATTGATTAGGTTTTGTCTGCAACATAAATTTGATTTTACAACAGGATCTGCTTCTAAAGAGTACACCACTTCAGAGCCTGCCCTGATTCCATAACATGATTACCTGCAGGTGGCAATCACATTGAGGCCACCACACAGTAGAAATCTGGAAACCAATCTGTTGATACAATGTGAAAAAAACAGGAATCAAACAACAAATAACAGAATGACAGAGTTGGAAGAGACCTTGGAGGTCTTCTAGTCCAACTCCTTGCTCAAGCAGGAGACTCTATCCAGGGGTCTCCAACCATGGCAACTTGAAGACTTTGCTGGCTGAGGAACTCTGGGAATTGAAGTCCACAGGTCTTAAAGTTGCCAAGTTGCCAAGGTTGGAGACCCCTGAGAGTCTATACCATTTCAGACAAATGGCTGTTGATTCTCCAGTGATTGAGTACCCACAACTTCTGAAGGCAAGCTGTTTTCATTGACAGGAAAGTTCTCTTTAGTTCCATATTGGTTCTCTCCTTGATCAGTTTCCATCCATTGCTTCTTGTTCTGCCTTCAGATGCTTTGGAGAGTATGTTGATCCCTTCTTGTCTGTGGCAGCTCCTGAGGTATTGGAACAATCTCTTAAGACTGAGACACAGTCAGGAACTTGGATGTCGTTCTCTGAATGCAGAGTCAAAACCAAAGAATGTCCTGAAACATGTCTTTTCCTAGGAATTTTTTTTGCTGTTCAAGCCAGGTCCTGACACAAGCAGAAGAAAAGCTTTGATTAGCCAGCCTTATTGGAAAGGTCAAATAACTAGGCTTTTGTGGGAGGACTATATTGGAACTGATGTGAAAAGATCACAAGCAAACAGCCTTATATAAGAACAACTGGCTATCAAAATTCCATGCAGATGGAAACTGATGCCCCAAAAGAGAGAAATTTCTACCCTGTTGCATTGCACAACCAAGAGAAAAAGATGCCAAAAACTGAACCTTGGTTTCACTTCAAATAAGGCTCACATATATTATCCAGAAGTCACTTTCATAATGGCTTGTTTTCATTTTCTTCAATGCATCTACCTCTGAGGTTTCTATACCCTTAATTGCCTTCTCCTTAAGTCCTTTCTCTCATATGGAAAATGATTCCTCTTCCTCCTCTTCCCTCTTCTCCCCGTCCTCCTCCTCCTCTCCCATTTCCTAGTGTTATTCCTGCACTATGGCAGGGTATGGTATGGAAAAGGATTAATAGTGTGAATTATTTATGGCCAAATAAATATTCCAAACTCTCACATGCTTGATGCTTAAAGGTGACGTTTAACCATCTGCTTGAAAAAAAGATATTTCCCCACAGATAAGGATTACCTAAGGTTAAAAAACCAGTAGTTATATGGTGTAATAAACTGGCTGCTGGATTGTTGCATTGCAGGTGACCATCCAACAAACTGGACCCAATGCACCAGAAGACTGTAAGCAATAGTGACAGAATGTTGCATGTCTGCTATGTTTCACACTCCTCTTCTATACATGTAGTCCTTGAATAAAATATCCTGCCTGTTAGGGTCATAAAACATAACAGTCATCACTCATATGATCTACCCAATTTTACAATGTTCCTTTGTGGTGGTCATGAAGTGAACATGGCAGTCATTAAGCAAACACAGTGTTCATTAAGCAAACTCATTTGCCACTGTGCAGTTTCATCAAAAAACAAAAGCATTGATTTTCAGCAAAACCATCATAAATGTGGTAATTGATTGCAGGATGCTGCAAACAGACAGTCAGTGCAGCTGTGTCACCTTCCAGGTAGGTGATAATTCCATGACTGCTTGTACCCCACTGAGTCAGAGAGAAGCTAACCTAAGACTCTTCCTAATGCTCTCTCCTTCCCAGGGTTAAGAATTCTTCTGCTCTTGTTTCTGTAATGGCTTTTGAACATGATCTATGACAGGGGTCTCCAAACTTGGCAACTTTAAGACTTTTGGCCTTCAACTCCCAGAATTCTCCAGCCAGCTGGTTGGAGAATTCTGGGAGTTGAAGTCCACAAGTCTTAAAGTTGCAAGTTTGGAGACCTCTGGTCTACAACATCATCTCCATGGCTCTTTACCACAAGTTGCTGCCATCAACCACCAGCTACAGATGGGGCTCAGGAAACACAAGAAAACATTTTCTAATCTAATAAAAACCTACAGGAGGTTCAAAATACTGAAGTATTTTATTTATGTACTTCATAACCATGACTGTTCAGAAAGCAATATTTTTGGGAGGGGGAAAAGTCTGAAATGTGCCTACATTTTCAGAACTCAGAAAATTACTTTTGCAGTTATGAAGTGCATAAATAAAATACTTCAGTTTATTAGCTCCAAGAAGGCATCTTTTCCTTCCTTTGGGTGTGCACAGCTGAATAACCTTTTAAGCCAATGTCACACAGCACCAACGGATGGAAAGAGGATGTAAAATGGAGAGAAACACTTGCCATCTGTTGGTTAACGCGATGCATCCGTTCTGTATTCACTGCGTCCGTTTTTCATACTCTCTATCCGTCCAGCATCCGTCTACTGACATTTCATACGCTCAAAAATTTTGAGCTGCACAAAACTTTTTGAGCGGAAAATGTATACAACGTGTCCGTTATACATCCACTACACATACGGGGAACATCCATTATACGTCCGTTGTCATCTGTTACGCGTCCGCTATATCCGCTAGGCATCCGCTGCGCATCCGTGCAACTCGCATCCGCTCCAGCGGAAAACGGACACAGGGAGGAAGCGAAACAGATGCGGAACGGACACGCAGTGTTAGTAGCACGGACATAGAAAGGATGAAAGCGGATGCAGCTCGCATAGAAAGCATTAAAATGGAAAAAACGTTCATATAGGGGACGTATCTTGGGTATTTAGGATGTCTGCAGGATGTCTAGAGGATGCAAAAGGACACCTAGCGGAAAACCTATATTTCCTATAAAAAGGGGGAGAAATCACCTGGATCTCACTTTCAGTCCAGCAGCCCTGCTGTGCAGACCTCTTCAGCCTTCATCTGGCTCTTGCTCTTCCACAGCATCAAGTCATCTCCACCATGGATCGTCACACACTCCTTTTGGTAGCCGCCATCGTTCTACAACAGTGCAAAGCCTTCTACAGGCTCTTTCACCTATTCTACGCGAAGAAAAGGAGGCGGCCAAGAAATGTCTGGGTCCGAAGATGGATCACGAGAAGAGCCGAGTACGGACTGTACAACAAGCTGATGGTGGAGCTGAGGAACGAAGACTCTCGTGCATTCCAGAACTTCATGAGGATGCCGCCAGCCATGTTTGACGAAGTTGTGGAGCAGCTGAGACCCAGGTTGACCAAGGCAAACACCAACTTCCGGCCCAGCCTGGACCCTGGGCTGAAGGTGGCACTGATTCTGCGCCACCTGGCCTCAGGGACCACGTACAGGAGCATGCAGTACACCTGGAGGGTGCCACACAACACCATCAGCATTGTGGTCAGAGAAGTGGTGCAAGCCATCATCGAAGAATACATGGAGGAGTTCCTCCAGTGCCCCTCCACTGAAGAAGGCTGGAAAAAATTTGCAGAGCAGTGGTATCAGAGGTGGAACTTCCCACACACCGTTGGAGCCATAGACAGGAAGCACATGGCCTGCAAAGCTCCACCCAACTCAGGGTCCACTTGTCACAACTACAAGGGCTTCTTCAGCATCATCCTCTTTGCCATGGTCGATGCTGACTACAAGTTCATGTACATCGATGCTTCAGGCAACGGGTCAGCTTCAGATGCCCAGGTATACAACGCCAGTCACCTCAAGGAGGGGCTGGAACGCAACCTCATCATGGGCTTCCCAGATCCAGACCCCCTGCCCAACGAAACACAAGATGTGCCCTACTTCATCGTGGGGGATGACACCTTCTCCCTCAGAACCTACCTCATGAAGCCCTACACTTCCAGATGCCTCACCCGTGAAGAGGGGATCTTCAACTACAGGCTGTCCAGGGCAAGCGGGTGGTGGAGAACGCCTTTGGCATCCTGGCCAACAGGTTCCAGGGACTTCTCACCACCATGCAGCATCTCCCAGAGACCATGAGGAACATCATGGAAGCTTGCTGCATCCTGCACAATCTCATGCGTACCCGCTACCCAGTGTTGCAGAATAGGCTTGTGGACCACCAACATGGCAATGGGGACATGGAGCCTGGTGAATGGAGGCAAGGGCGAAACCTGATCGACACTGTGGATGTGCAAGGCCCCAATAGAGCTTCACGTGAAGGGAAGAAGTAGCGCAACCTCCTGAAACACTGGTGCAACTCCCCAGCTGGAGCACTGGAGTGGCAAGACAGGATGGTAGATGCTTCATGGATGCTTCCTTCAGCCTGTCTCATCATACTGATGAGATTGTGCCATGTATGTTGAGTGGCCCTACAATGAACAGGGCATTTAATAAAGAGTTGTGTTTATGTTGAAATGTGTTGATGAATGATTAAATTGTTATCGATAATAAAGGGTCATAGGTGTGGCACCTGGAAGGGTGGACCATACATTCCCACTATGCTTGCACTGGAGGCTTATCTATCCCACTGCTATCCTTACCCATCCCACAGCTATTACCCATCCCAAAGGTATCCCTGCCCATCCCACTGCTATCCTAATCCATCCCAGAGCTATTACCCATTCCACAGGTATCCTAACCCATCCCACAGTGATTACCCATCCCACAGGTATCCCTGCCCATCCCACTGCTATCCTTACCCATCCCACAGCTATTACCCATCCCACAGGTTTCCCTGCCCATCCCATTGCTATCCTTACCCATCCCACAGCTATTACCCATCCCACGGGTATCCCTGCCCATCCCACTGCTATCTTTACCCATCCCACAAGCATGCAAAGGCTTAAACCATTTCTAAAAGTTTCCACCAAGACTTTATTGACTAAAAGAACTGAACCAAGTGTGTGAAGCAAAGATAAACTTTATTAATAACAAACTGTAAAAGCAAAATGACCCAAGTAAAGTGTCCCAAGCAAAGATAAAGTCAACAGGTAGCAACCCAGTCTCTGGCACTCTTCTCAGTCACTCTGAGGCATGCCCATAGTCTCAGGAGTGAAGGGTCAGGTGCTGTGGAGATGGCTGCTGCTGGAATGCTGGTCTGAGGTGCCATTGGGGTGCCTGGCCCTGAGAGGACAATAGGGGATGGTGTGTGGAGGAAGCTCTCAGAGAGCTGGCTCAGTCCCGTGATGTTGAGAGCCCCTTCCTCCATGACATGGGGTGTCAGTCCCAAGACCGATGACAGATGTTCTGAGGCCAGGCTTGGCTGTGGGGTGGAGGAAGGAGGAGTGTAGTGGGGATGTCTGGTCTGCAGCTGAGTGAGGTGAGGCATGGGTGGCATCTGTGGCATGGGTGGTATCTGTGGCGTGGGTGGCATCTGTGGCATGGGTGGCATCTGTGGTGTCGGTGGCATCAGTGGCATCGGTGGCGTCGGTGGCATCGGTGGCATTCGATGTACCTGTGCCTGGACTGGGAAGGGCTGCCTGTGATGCTGGAACTCCTGGTAGCCATAGCCTTGGTAGGTGAGGGCCTGTGGAAAGCCTTGGAAGGGCTGTGACATCACCTGGGGTGGAGGAGCAGACCTGGACTGGGTGGGAACAGGTTCATTTGGGTCTGGAGGGTGGTGCAGAAGACCTGTGATCCTCTCCTTTATAACCTGGTACTGTGATTCAGACATGTCCATGAGGGTCTGGTTGACGTAGATGAGGAAGGGCTTGCAGTTTGAGGATGGTATGTCGGTGTGTACCAACTGAGAGAGGAGATCTACGCTGCTTTTGATGGTGTTCCTGATCTCCAGCAGGACAGTGTGGCTCTGTCCCTCTGGTCTGCCTCTCTGCCTGCTTTCTGTGGAGGTGGAGCTGGGAGTGGGTGTGGTTTGGTCTCTGGTGGCAGTGCCCTCTCCTTGCTCCCACTGCGTCAGGGGGTCCTCCACGCGCTCCGCCATGGGGAGTGCAGCTGTCAGGGGGGTCTCTGTCGTGGGACGCTCCACAGATACCTGCCTGGACACAGGAGCTGACTCTTGGCCAGAAGAGGACTGGCTCTCTGTGGGCTGCCTGAGACAGAGGGTTGACAGAGGGGCTGCTCCTCGGTGGCAGATCTCATCCTCCAAGAAGCTGCACTTGGCCATCACATAGGTCTCTCGGTTGGTGAGCTTGACCACGGCCTGGCCAGACTTCTTGAGGTGCAGCTTCCCATACCAGGTGTGCATGTGCTTCCACCAGCCGAGGAGGACCTCTGAAGTGTAGCCCAGGCTCTCCGCCTTCTCTCTCCAAGCCACCTGCTTCCTTTTGGTGTCTCGATAGAGCCTGTGTCCCTTCCGCCATAGGTACTCATTCTCCCTCAGCCATTCAAGCACCTCATCCTCATGTTCCTCTTTGATGGAGTATTGCCTCCTCTCCCTATCTCGCGTATGCCTCTTCCTCCCTCTGGCAGGGCCTTCTGGGCCCTCATCAGAGGGGTTTTGAGGTTCTAGGGGCTGCTCCACCATACCACCACCAGAAGCAGCAGCAACAACAACAGCAGCAGCACCAGTAGCACCAGCAGCACCAGCAGCACCAGCAGCACCAGCAGCATCAGCAGGACCAGCAGCACCAGGAGCACCAGCAGGACCAGTAGCACCAGGATCATCATCAGCAGAGTAAGCACCAGCAGGACCAGCAGCACCAGCAGGACCAGCAGGACCAGGAGCATCAGCAGCACCAGCAGCACCAGCAGCACCAGCAGCAGCACCAGCAGAGTTAGCACCAGCAGAAGCACCAGCACTAGGACCAGTGCCAGCAGAGTAAGCACCAGCAGAAGCACAAGCACCAGGAGCAGCGCCAACAGAGTAAGCACCAGCAGAAGCCCCAGCACCAGCAGAGTCAGCCTGAGCAGCAGAAGCCCCAGCAGAAGCAGAGTCAGCGCCAGGGGGTGGGATGGTGGCCCTGTCCTTCTTGCCAGGGCTGGCAGAAGATGGCACAGGCTTCCTCTTCTTCCCCATGGTTGTTGGCTGGAGATGTGTCTGGCAGCAGGTCTTTCCTCTGAGTGACCTGCTTGCGAGCTGCATCCTTTTATATCCGCGGGGCTGACGCAATGCATCCTCCCTGCATGTGCAGTGAACACTTTGCATCCACTAGGCATCTGCTAGGCATCTGCTCTGCATCTGCGTCATCCACTAGGCATCCACTCTTCATCCGCTCTTTCCGCTGCGCGTCCGCTTCACTGTGCTCCCCCGGAAGCCCTGCGGATGTGCCATCCGCTTCCATCCGCTTCCATCCACAAGGCTTCCGTGGAGCATCTGCTTTACATCCTGGCTACGTCCTGCCCCCGTCCGTTCCTTTCCGTTGTTGTCCACTCTGGTTATGCAAATTTGGGGCACTTTTGAGAGCGGATAACAACGGATGTAAAATTTTCTCATCCGCTGTGTCCTTTTTACATACTTTTTGCATCCGTCGGCCCTTTATAACCAATATGTAACTGACATTGCAAAAAGCAGCAGACTTTACCTCCAGGCTTTCTTCCTTTCTAACCTCCTGTAGGTTTTTACTAGATTAGAAAATGTTTTCTCATGTTTCCTCAGCCCCATCTGTAGCCGGTGGTTGATGGTAGCAGCTTGTGGTAAAGAGCCATGGAGATGATGTTGTAGACCAGAGGTTTCCAAACTTGGCAACTTTAAGACTTGTGGACTTCAACTCCCAGAATTCTCCAGCCAGCTGTAGGTTGTCAGCTGCCTGCTTCTAACTGAAGGTACCAAATGGTGCCTTTGGACCACTGTCAACTGAATAAACTGTTTTTAGTAAAGAAACCACTTATCCAGACTGACTCTTCTGTCTGCTTTGCTCAAGAACACTTTTTTAAAAACAGATATTAAAACAAAACTTTTAAAGTGTTTGGTGCAAGCTGGCATTTAGTGCCAAAAAATGACCTCAGTCCATATTTCAAAGATGTTACTATGTAAGAATAGGTATTTGAGTTGTATATAGCAACCACCTGGGTTTCTCTCTTCCCAGGACGAAAGAAAAATGCCCCCACATCACATCATCATTCAATTAGGACTCCCACAGTCCTTAAAAAATCCTTTACTACATCATGTTACAAATAAGCAAGGAGAAAAAGAATTTACACACACACACACCTACCCACCCTGGGGAAGGAGGGGCATAGTAAGCAATTTACATTTCTATTAAGCCATTGCCCTGCGATAGAGCCAAGTCAGCAGAAACGCTTGTGGGCCTCCATAAAAGGAGAAGCATAGAAATGGGTGGAGGTTGAAGAAGCTTGAAAAGGAATTGGCTAAGTGCTAATTTTCACTTTCAGCAGTTGCTCCTTATGGGTGGGCTTCCACTTCACCTTGGATCTTGACCAAAAAAAGCATAAGCACTCAACGTGTTGCTCATAGAACTATAGATCATTAAAGAAAGAAAGCTCTTTGCTTGGTATAGTTTCCATGAACCTGGCGGTGTGAGAGCAGCTGGCTAGCTGGCAGGCAGGCAGGCTGGCTCTTGCATTGCTTTGCTACCTTCTTCCATTTCAGATCCCAGCAACCATGCATAGACAACATGTTCTGGTCTGGTTGCCTCAAGGGAACAAGAACGAATGTGTATGATAGTCACAAATTCTGTTCAACTGGACATTAGCCAACTTTGAGCCACTGGAGTGTCTGAATAGCTATTTATTTACTTTTATAATAAATTGTGAAAGTATGAGATGGTGGGGGGAGTAGATTGGATAAGGGATGCGCTGGATAAGGAATCTAAGCCAGGATGTTTGATGTCACAGGAAAACCTGTTGGCAGGCAAGAATATTGTAATTGGAATACACAAGTTGTTCTCAATTGAAGTAGGTGTTCCATTCCTGTGAATAGTAGGTAGATAAAGCCACCATATACCCTCCAACCCCATTCTATGATGAAATAGATGAGCACTCTTGTAATGATTTATATGTGTTAGTTCTTTCCATGGCTAGTTAACAGCAGGTTGAAATTGTTGATCCTCAAATACTGATGTTTTTCACTGTGGGCATTATATTCCATTACTGGCTTGAGGAGAATATTGTCCCTGGCAAATATGGTATTAAGGGAGGGAGGGAGGGAGGAAGAAAAAAAGAGAGAGAGAAAGAGAGAGAGAACTGAGCCACAACTATTTGGGTGACACCAGTATAGAAAAATCAATTTAGCTCTACCTGTTTGGAGAATAAGAAAGGCAAGCATCCCACTCCATTTTGCGTCATCAACCCATCCATGTCCTAAAATGGTTAAACAAGGTCTGAAGAAAGATTCTCCATCCAAATCATACTGTTCCAATTTGGAACAGTAGGAAGCAAATTGGCAACTAACAGTACAAGTCATCTGAATTCAAGATCTCTATAGACAACAAACATTGTTTCATAACTGGAGACAAGTAGATTCTTTTATTAAGAATTGGGGATTGTTGTTGAGGAGAATTGTTGCTACATTCACTTTATGACCACATTTGCTGAACAACCACCACCAAGATAAGGTTGTAAAATTGAGTGCAGCCACATGGTGACTCGTTTAATCAGTTGCATGACTTATGACCATAATTTCATAACAATTGTAAGTCAAGGACTACCTAATAGATTCTCCCCAACTTTCAGGTATGAGGACCAAAAGTTATCTAAGATCCCTACATGTCAAGAGGTCAAGGAACACTTCCAAATGCAGCTGAGTTGCTCTAACTTTTCTCAGGTCTCTGACATCTGGCTTCCAGATGAGTTGCTTTGCAGCCGAGATAGCTCCTGCCTTCCAGATGGGAGAAAGAATGAAGTGCTGAGATATTATATAGTATGTATGTATGTATGTATGTATGTATGTATGTGCATGTATGTATTAAAAACCCTTAAAGGTCAAAGTTACATGACTCATGATCACAGGAAAAGAGTGGGAATTGACACATTTTTCCATGTTTCTTTTTTTTTGGGAGGTGTTCCATATAGTCTTAAGCAATATCACACAGTTAGTTGTGATAACCGGGAAAGAAAAGGACTAGTTTCTCAGTTGTAGGCCAGGTAAGAAAGAAAGCAAGAAAGGGTAATGGTCGAGAACAATGCCAATTTAAAAACATTGTGGTTTGTTCCTCTTAACAGATCAGTGTTTACATGTGGCATGAAGCAAGATGGATGAAACTGTGAAAGAGGGAGAGAGAGAGGGAGGGAGGGAGAGAGAGAGAGAAAAGGAGAGAGAAATATAATAATCTTGAAATCTCAGCAATGCAGTTGATGTTAAAGCAAGTCTGTGGAACCTGTAACATCACGTCAATCCTTTGAGGTGGACCAACTCTTTGGAAACCAAAATTAAGGGTACAAAAACTACTTGTATTATAGGGTTACAATCTCAATGTGCCTTCCTCATCCCTGCTTTTATTCTAAAATGAACCAGGAAAAGCCAAGTATTAGTAGAGAAGACTCAAACCCTAATCCCCAATAAAAGATTAATAAAAGTTCAGCTAAGATTTCAGCTTCAGGACAAGGAACTAGTGTCTAGCTTTCTAAACTGCAACCCCAAGAATATTATGGGAAAAGGCATAAATAGGAAAGGTTTGCATATATTATAGCCAAAATGTTTTTCTGGAAAGAGAAATATGTTGTTAAAATAGGAAGTTCACACTGGAAGCTACGATATGGTACTGCTGAAATGATAGGAAAATGTTGTGGTTAACCTTGGTACAAGCTTGAAGAATAGTTATTTATCATAATACAGTAAAGACATTACCGAAAAAGGACAGGGGCAACAACCTGAGACTCTGTGACATTAAACACATTGAAAAGTACATATGTACCTGTGGGTTTTAACTCTCTAGTCATTAATGACTTTAGGAGATGATGCTCATCTCTGTTTCTTAAGCCAAAGAACCTGCATTGTCCAGGGACATTTCTCCCATCATATGGCCAGCACGACATCATGGCGCAGCAGAGAGTATATGGTGAAATACAGAATACTGCTACCTTCCTGCTTATATGCAATATACCCAGAGGTGGATTCTACCAGTTTGCACCTATTCACTAGAACTGGTTGTTAATATTCTAAGCAGTTCGGAGAACTGGTTGTTAGAAGAAATTACTGGGCTAATCCTGTAAAGAAGGCAGGAAGGAAACATTCTGGTGTTGCTTACAAAAACTGCCTCTCCGTTAACCATTATTACATTCTTGGCAGAACTAGACTTCCTGTCTCAGGAAGTTCTTTGGAGTTTTTTCCCCCTCCTTTGCTAGTACTTTGCTTGTGTGGAGTGACCATGCAAAGTTACAGTGGCACTGAAAAAAGTGACATGACAATTTTTCACACTTATGATTGTTGCATCATCCCTACAGTCATGAGAGGCCAGGCGAGGAGATAGGAGTGATGTTGAGTTGGCCACGCCCAGCCAGTCACATGACCACCAAGCCACACCCACCACCTAAGCCATGCCCAAAGAACTGGTTGTTAAAAAAAATTGAATCCCACCCCAAATATTCATCTATTTGGGTTTGCGTGCTTTTGAATTGTTAGGTTGGGAGGAGCTGGGGCAAGTGACAGTAGCTCACTCCATCTTGTGGCACTCAGGTATCAGGTCTCAAACTGCTCATCTATAAGTTCTAAGACTCAGCGCCCTAACCACTGAGCCACCATGTCCCCTACAACATGTTAAATCTTGTAAATGTTGGCACTGGAGGTAGGTGACATGAGCTTTGATAGAGATCTCTCTGTGTCCTTTCTTTTGCAGAATAAAATTTATTTTATAATACCCATCCCAGTGGATCCAATTTTGGTGAAGGGTACACCAGGCAATGGACCCACTATTGAGAACAGCTGTCTAAGATACCTTTTTCAAATTATATTCCTATTTTAGACTCAGATTTCTTTTATCTGACTGTTGCCTTGTCTATGGCTTCTCTTCCTAGGCTTCAGAGTTATTCTCACAGCCTATAACACATAGTGAGCTCATTTTAGACATCCAGGTTCTCTCTTCAGACATCATATCCCTCTCTTTGCATTCTCTCTGGCTCTACCCTTTATCTCACACAAGGATAAAGGAAATTTGCAAAATGGAGAAAGTAAATGTCTTTTTCCTTCCATGCTTTAGTCAGTGAAGCCTCACAACTGTACTGAACCTATAATTAGGTATGGCTGCAAAAAAGACAAACAAAATTGTAGGCTCCATCTGTGCAGGCACAGCTTCCAAATTACAGGAAGTCAGTTGCCTCGTTCTGTTCAGGGTTCATCTGACCTCATCTTGAGTACTGTGACCAGTTTGGGGGTAGTTGTTCAGTTCAAGGAAGGGAAACAAATTGAAACAGATTCAACAATGAATAAAAAGATTTTAAACCTAAGTGGATAAACCTAAGTTGACTAACAATGAATGTGGGAGACTGATACACTAGGAAAAGGGTTTGTTTTCCTTTAACACATAATTCAGGATAGTTTTAAGTTCTAGGAAGTCAGGATCTAGCTGAATGTTAGAACTTCAACTAATACCAGAAGATGTTTAACTATGATACTGAGACTCAAAAAAGAGTACAGAGAAGAGCAATTAAGATGATTAGGAGACTGGAGGCTAAAACATATCAAGAACGGTTGTAAACTTGTTACTGCTCAGCAAATAAAATAACCCAGACAACACAATGTTTATTAAGCACAAACAAAATGTAAGCAATAGAAAATTATTCAATTTTCATTTTTTTTAAAAGAACAGTTGCTGAAATTGGGTATGTCTAGTTTAGTGAAAAGAAGGACTAGGGATGACATGATAGCAGTGTTCCAATATCTCAGGGGCTGCCACAAAGAAGAGGCAGTCAAGCTATTCTCCAAAGCATCTGAAGGCAGGATGAGAAGCAATGGATGGAACTAATCAAGGAGGGTAGCAACCTAGAAATAAGGAGAAATTTCCTGTGACAGTTACAACAATTAATCAGTGGAACAACTTGCCTCCAGAACTTGTAAATGCTCCAACACTGGAAGTTTTTAAGAAGAGATTGGACAAACCTTTGTTTGAAATGGTATAGGGTTTCCTCCTAAGCAGGGGGTTGACTAGAAGGCCTCCAAGGTTCCTTCCAATTCTTCCATTCCATTCCATTCCATTCCATTCCATTCCATTCTATTCTATTCTATTCTATTCTTCTCTACTCTACTCTATTTCATTCCATTCCTATTCCTATTCCCTATTTCTACCAGAGAATAAAAGAAGTATGAGTTTCCTTTTTACGGGATATGTTCTATCAAACGCTAAGTGGTCAGATTTAATGGCCACGATACGATTGTATAATTCCACCAGTCCCCTTTACTCCAGCTCCCAGTATGTTTCCACAAGAGGTAAATCAATTCTTAGCAGAACAAAGGAAGCAAATTTTAACATATAATATTTCTTGAATATGGATGGCAGTGACGATTGGTCCCACAGCACAATTTGGCTGAGTTCATCCTGCAATACTCAGATTGATTTGATATTACAGAAGTTACATTTCTATTGGGCTGAGCCTGTCAGATTAAAGTGAGGATCACCACCTCCAACTTGCATCAGAACAAATGATTTTGGAGCAGCAAAGCTTCAACTAAAATATTCTCTTGATATTGTCCAAAACCACATTCCATCTGGGCAGGGCAAAGAATAAGCCTGAGGTTCAAAGCATTCTTCAGATAATCAAAGTCAGGTTGAACTTCTGGCCAAATTGCTGACTTTTTTTTTCTTTGCTTTCTTTTTTTTATCCTTAATTTTTCACTTAATAGGAAACTTTTAACTACTCCCCAAGATTATCATTCTCAGTCTTGTAGCCTATCTGAGTCTCTTAAGAAAGGAGAGAAACAGAGTACAAAATTCTATCCATGCTAACTTCTCTCCCTCTCTCTCTCTCCTTCTCTCTCCTCCTTCCCTTCCCCCCTTTCTCCATCCTCCCCTCCAAAAATGAATCTGAAGTACAATAATAAAAACTGTAAATGGCTTCAGGATATTTAATCAAATCATCCCCCATGTTCTGCCTTTATATTTCCAATTAGTACTCAACATTTTGTGACACTGAAAATGTAACATAACAATGAGGACAATTGACCAGTGGAATAGTTAGTTAGCCTGCAGAAATTGTGGATGCTCCATCACTGGATGCTTTTGAGTCACATATCTAAAATGGTATAGGTTCTCCTGCTTGAGCAGGGGGCTGTACTAGAAGACCTTCAAGGTCCCTTCCAGCTCCTCCTATCCTATCCTATCCTATCCTATCCTGTCCTGTCCTGTCCTGTCCTGTCCTGTCCTGTCCTGTCCTGTACTATATTATCCTATATAAAAACCTTGTAGAGCATTTTACAGAAATGAGGTTGCTCACTTTCTTTTCCTTAAACTACTTCTTATTTCTGCACAGCTTGGACTTCAATCTTATCAGGTTTATGTCTGTTTCTTTTTGGTTTCCATTTTGGCGCTGATTATATCACCACTCAAAATCTATTCTGATTTAGAATGAAATCATTCATAGAGGCATCATTAATTGGTTAGATAGATAGACAAAAACACTAAATTAGATCAAGCTGAGCAAATAATATGTTTGCAAAGCTTAGCCAGAATTGTTCAAATGTATTTTAAACTGGAAGAGCAATCTCATTCTTATTCTTTTTTTCCCCTTTTCTGGTTTGTATGCTTTGTGTATTTTCTGCTGCTTTGCAAAGATTAAATGGTTCATTTTCCACTTGGAAATTTCAATGTATTTTAAAGGGATGGCCAAGTAATGAAAAATGCTTTTTATGGCACAGAACTATGGAAAATATATGCCTAAGCAAGCAAGTTTTTTTTCCATTTAAATGTAGTCATTTCGGATATATTTCCCTTGAATCAGAAGACAATTCTGATGAGTGTTGTGTTTCTGGAAAGCTAATGTGGAACAGATTAAATAAAAATAATACTCCAGACGAAACAAAAACAAAAAACAACCCTTTATCCTTCTTTGTTTAGGGGAATTTGTTAGATTTGTCATGTTTCAGTTCTGCTGTCCATTAATGGACTTCATACAAAAGAGAAACTGAAATTCTAGCAAATGTAGTAGTGGTAGTAGACAAAATACTGCCAATGAAATCCATGGGTACATTGGTATTCTCTTAGTAAGTGGTAGTTCAAGAGAAAATCCCAATGAAAACATGTCGCCTGTTTAAATGTTGACTAAAACATTCAATATTTGGCCTATTGTTATTAAGGTACTCTTAAGTAAGAAGAACCAAAGTATAGGCTATAAAGTACATGATAATATAAGGTGCATCCATGCTTATTGTGATTATCTTGCATGTTGTGCTGTAGTCACAATGCCTGAAGTACAGTACCATTCCATTTGGAGTTTGGGACAGTATCTGCACTCACCCACTTGTGTGTGTGTGTGTGTGTGTGTGTGTGTGTGTGTGTGTGTGTGAGAGAGAGAGAGAGTAGATTTCTCTCATGCTTTTCTCCCCCCCCCCAAAGGAAGTGACTCACGTCTCCCAGTTGAGAGCCACAAAAATTAGAGACTTCCCTTTGCCAAAGGCCTCTGTTTTCTTAGAAGCATCAGAGGGCTTGCTAAGCAGCTGCACCTTTATACAAGTCTCTGGAGAGAAAGTGTGAACAATGTGCATTTTTAAAAAGTAAGTATCTTTGTCCTATTGAATTATGCCCTTGGAGTAAAACCCTTTTATTTATTTATTTCCCATAAGCTTGCAATATAACACCACAAAGACAGGGAATTGGCACTGCAACCAGCAAGCTCTTTCTGAATTAGTGCGGTTCCAGCTGCCTCCTTGTACGTTCAGGGAAGCGAATTATGACACATCTGGAGGACTGCTGTGAGAAAGAGCCAACCATTCTGTGACTGAACAGGGGTTTAACAGGCTGAACCCATTTACACAAAGAATAACAGAGGGTTTGTCTCTACGCCAGGGAGATATCTACCAAGCTTCATGGCATTAATTAACCAATGTAGCATGTCTCAGACAAACACACACAGCCCTCTAGCGGCAACGTTTGTGTTTGTCTACTGGTCCAAAAAATACCTGGTGTGTTATAGAACCCAGAATTCTTAGAGACGGGAAATTAGGTCCCCTACTATGGCAAAATGAGTTTATAGATCTTTCAAGACTCATCAAGTCTTGGCAGCACTCTTCTTTTAGAGGATGTAAGTGTGCACAGACTACATCACACCACAGAGACTGGAAAGGAGTGGAACAAATAGGCAGGTTTCTCTTTAACTTACATAGTGAAAACACAGGTTTTTCACTGCAATTGTCCTCATGGTTTGACATGTCTGTAATCGCTCTTTAAATTTCTGCATTGGGTAACTGTTCATCCAAAAGCAGAAAAATTGATGAAATTCTCTGGAACTGAGAAATACAGATCCTACTGTAGTTTAGCAAAGCAGGGGGTGGGGTGGTCACACAAATGTTACAGATTCAGTGTCTAGTCTTCAGAGGCACTCTTCTTCAGAATGAGAGAAATAGTACCAGTCAATATAAATGAAATATTTTTCTAAGGAGAAGTGTCTGCACTTCAGGCAGGGTCAAAAAATTAAAATGGCAATTGGAACAACACAATCAAAATTCTGCCCTTTAGCTCTTTTTTAAATACGAGTAACAATTTATACTACCAACTGCTTAGCAAAATATCTCCTAAAGGAAAAATAATAAGAGAATTGTATATCCCTGGAGTGGTTATGATTAGGGGACTGGAGACTAAAACATACGATGAACATTTGCAGGGACTGCGCTTGGCTAGTCTAGTGAAGAGAAGGACCAGGGGAGACATGATAGCAGTCTTCCAATATTTGAGGGGCTGCCACAGAGAGGAGGAAGGGATCAAGCTATTTTCCAAGGCACCCCAAGACAAGGAATAATGGATGGAAACAGAACAAAAGATTCAACTAAGAAATAAGGAGAAACTTTCTGACAATGGGAACAATCAACCCATGAAACAGAAGTTGCCCTCAAAAGTTGTGAGAGCACCATCACTTGAGACTTTCAAGAAGAGATTGGACTGCCATTTGTCAGTAATGGTGTAGGGTCTCCCACTTGGGTGAGGGGTTGGACTAGATGACCTACAACGTCCCTTCCAACTCTGATTATCTGTTATCTGTTATTAGTAAACAGAGACTTTCCTTATTCCTGGTAATAAGAAGCCGTTCAAAGAGTTCAACCTAGAATTGCAAATCTCTTGTCCTTGTGGCTGTTTTCCCCCTTCCATGTTTCCATTTGCCCTGGGATATTTCTGCCTCTTATCACCAGCCTGCCAGAAAGGCATGTGTTTCATCTCAGACATGCATGAACATTGTCTCACATCACAGCCAGAGCTGATCTATTAGCATAATATTCATGCCTTTTGGCTTTTCACTGGCAGCAGAGGCAGAAAAACTCAATCAGAACTGAACCATGTCATAGGGTGAGCCGTGAGAGAACAGCTTCCAATTCCCTCACCAAATCCCACTGTAACTCCAGATTGTAAATAAACTCAGATTTGATAAACTGAACCTTTCTGCTGCAGAAGTCTAATCTTCTTTAGATCAAGATCTCTGAAGTGCTGGATTGAATTTTAAAGAGATGAAATGTCCTTGAAATGTTGCGATATGCTTAATCTAGAATTATACTAAATTAGTTTCATGTGTAAGAGAGATGAGCAATGAATTAACTATCTTTGCTAAGAAAAATAAATCAGAGTCTAAGCAAGAGATTCATGCACATCCCACAGCTATCAGGCAAACAACTTCTTCACCTTTTCATACAGCCTGTTAGTAAACCTCTGAAAAGTCCCCATTTTAACTTTAAGAGATAAATTAGGCACTACAAGGACAGCAATGCAAATTGCTGAGATTTCTGAGACTTTATTCCATTCTTTTTCAATAAATCTTGACAAACTTTTGTTTTGAGTTTTGTTTTCAAGTTATAGCTAGGTGATTAGATAAGCAAATTGTAATGATTGCCACAGAACCTGATTTCAAACAAGTAGTATTTTAACTAAGAGATCCAGAACACATAAGGGTTTATCATAACCTTCACCAACTTTGTGCTGTGCAGTTGAGATGAAACTGTTAGGTTTTCTAGCCTGAACATGGAAATGCTTCAAATTGTTAATGCTGCAGGCTGACATTACTAGGAGCTGATGGTAATAATTCTGTATATTGTGGGAGAATTCCTGCATGAAACTATTCATTTATAGGAAGGATCTATATCAACTTTTATCAGTGAGTTGCTCTATATGTGTGTTTGTTGAGCCCTTGTAACACCTAACCAATACGCCCAACCAATGTACCCTTATAAGCTCAGCGAAATGGGCAGGTTAATTCAAGGCTTTGAAGGAGATGACCAGGCTGGGCCCAAGGGAGGGATCAAACATATCTAAGTCACACAAGAAATCTAAGTCCAGCCCAGCTGAAATGCTTTCTTATTCCTGATCATTTCCCTTGACTGTTAGTAGGTCAGATTTTTGTAGAGAAATGCTTGCAATAAATCTTTATAATCATTTGAGCTGCCTGAATCTCCTAATTTCCCCAGTGCTTGACAGGCTCCAGGATAGGGCCATTCATTGTAAATAGTCAACTCATCTCACACAGCTGCAGATTTCATTGCCTAACCTTTAAGCAACTGCTAAACATCACAGCATTGTGTTGAAAACCATTAGTTTATGAAAGGGAATCCCAGATGTAATTGGATACAGATTGTAAACTGAAGCATCAAATAATTTTGTGAGCAAAAATGCCATTCATCCAAAAATGTATTACAGTATGGTGATACCACTAAGGTATCTTTTCTTCTAACCTTTTAAAAATCTATAGCTGCTTTTTATTTAGATAAGCTCTAGTGAATCACATCCGATACCTGTACAATCAGCACAGAGCCCCCCCAAAGCTGTGTGCTTTCTCCACTTCTCTTCTCCCAATATACCAATGACTGCATCTCAAATGATCCATCTGTTAAAATACTGAAGTTTGCTGATGACACAACGGTGATTCGTCTCATTTGAGACAATGATTAATCTGCATACAGACAGGAGGTTATACAACTTGCCTCATGGTGTAACCAGAACAATCTGGAACTGAACACACTCAAAACTGTAGAAATGGAGGTAGACTTTAGAAGAAACCCTCCCATACTACCACCTCTTACAATACTAAACAACACAGTATCAGCAGTAGAGACCTTCAAATTTCTAGGTTCTACGATATACATGACCTAAAATGGACATATAACATCAAAAACATCATCAAAAAAGCACAACAAAGAATGTTCTCTCTGCGCCAACTCAGAAAGCTCAAACTGCCCCATGGAGCTGCTGATCCAGTTCTACAGAGGAATGATTGAGTCTGTCATCTGCACCTCTATAGCTCTGTGGTTTGGTTCTGCAACCCTACAGGATAGACACAGACTTCAGAGGATAATTAGGACTGCAGAAAAAACAATTACTACCCACCTGCCTTCAATCAAAGACCTGTATACTGCACAAGTCAAAAAAGAGGGCTGTGAAAATATTTACAGACCCCTCACATCCCAGACATAAACTGTTTCAACTCCTTCCCTCCAAATAACCCTATAGAGCACTGCACACCAGAACAACTAGACACAAGGACAGTTTTTTTTTCCGAAAGCCATCCTTCTGCGAAACAAATAATTCCCTCAACATTGTTCAACTATTTACAAAGAGTGCACTACTATTACTTTTCATCTTCCCATCACTCCTGATCACCCATTCCCTCCCACTTGGGATTGTAGGACTGTAACTTTGTCACTTGTATCCTTATGATTTATACTGTTTCCTAGTAAGATTTGATTGTTCACTGTACCCTATGACTACCATTAAGTGTTGTATGTTATGATTCTTAATGAATGTATCTTTTCTTTATATTGAGAATATTTACATCAAGACAAATTCCTTGTGTGTCCAATCACACTTGGCCAATAAAGAATTCTATTCTATTCTATTCTATTCTATTCTATTCTATTCTATTCTATTCTATTCTATTCTACTCTACTCTACTCTACTCTACTCTACTCCACTCCACTCCACTCCACTCCACTCCACTCCACTCCACTCCAC
>BLBF01000059.1:12199766-12268939 GCA_015471245.1 Laticauda colubrina | reverse complement strand
AAATGGATTGGATCTTAAATGGATTGGATCTTAAATGGATTGGATCTTAAATGGATTGGATGTTAAATAAATGGAACAGCAGGGACTGTTCCATCTTGCATTTCTAAGCTATCAAAAATACCCTGTTTGCTCTGAGTAATGTATAGCTTATCACAGATAACTTTTGGATTCTCATAAAGGATGGACAAGAAAGAAATTATGTTGTAAACAAATTAGCATGGAACATTTGAGAATAAGTTATTATTTGGGAAGGGGGAAATGGCCCTTTAAATTAATGAGAGATTTTCTCCCTACTTTTGGCAGTCAGCAAGACTGCTTGGGAAGTGACCTTTTGACTCTGGGAGGTCCTGATGACCTTTCCCTTGAGATGATAAGCAATTTGGCTTGAAATCATTAGGGAAAATGTCCAACTCTGTCAAGGAACACCTGTCAACAATTATAGCCTATTTCTGTTCAATTTCTGCTCTTTCTTCATTTTTTAAAAACACTGGCTCTCATCCTTAAAGCTTAAAGATGTCTTGGACACCACACTCCCTTTTATTTATCAAGTAATGCTAAATCTTTTAGTAATCCTATATAGAAGTTGTATTATGCCACTTCTATCACCTGGATGACCTCCAGTGTATTAACTTCAAATTAGACAAATCCCAAACCAGCCCAATAATTGTTAGAACTGAGGCATATGGAGATTGCTAATGATGAGAAAATCTGATTCACTAGTTCAGTGATAGAAGACATTCCCAGATACATTGCGATGACTACTCCCATGGTTGAATACATGGTCAATAGCTTTGTTGGCTGGAATCTTAGGGAGGAGAAATCCCAACGGTTCCAGAAAGCACCAGTGTGTAGATAGTAGGCTATGGATACTGGCAAAAGTCCATCTATCGTATTATAACCTGCACAATACCATGAAGTTGTACAATTTTATTGGTGCCTTCTTCTCAAAGCTAAGGTCCCATGGAATGTCTGCATGAGATGTAAGGAAGGGAGGGAGAGAGGGAGGGAGGGAAGCAGTGGTGAGATACAAATAATTTAACAACCAGTTCTCTGCCCTAATGATTTCTTCCAACAACAAGTTCATCAAACTGCTCAGAAAGTTAACAACCGATTCTCCCAAAGTGGTGCAGGCTGGCTGAATCCCACCACTGAAGGACTCACCTCCAAATAACAATATAAATAGTTCTATTAAGCAGTAATCTGCAAATCATCAAAAGTCTGATATTTGGGTTTGTTGAGAAAAGCAGCTGGGGAACAGGTAAGAATAGAATTTCTCTTCATCAGGGAAGCCATAATGTGAGGAGGAGAAATGCAGGAAGAGAAATTATCTGAGGAAGGTTTCTGATGTCTGGCCTGACCTTTGGAGCTTTTCAGTTCTTTCAGATACACGTGAATATCAGAATGGCTTAATTCAAATCTTTTCTTCCTAATCTGAAAAGGATGTGGGAGGAGCTTACTTCATGAGATCATTGCCTGGGATGGAGATTGAGCTTGGAAAGCAACTAACGCGAACGCTTTTGGATTATCCAATGCTGCATATCATAAAGCATAGTTGAGGAAGCCATTGTATTGTAAACCAGTGCTTCTCAACCTTGACCACTTGATGATGGGTGCAAGGCTGGCTAGGGAATTCTGGGGATTGAAGTTCACCCTTCTTCATATAGTCAAGGTTGAGAAACAATGTTGGCATGGAACAGTTTGGAATACGGTTACACAGTGAAAGTTAAACCATTTTAGAAAGGCCAGAAAAACCACACTCCTTGTCTGATATGGCACCCAAACATTCTTCTCCTTGGAAAGAAAGTTCAAAACAAAAATCTCTTTCACCAAATGGAAGGAAAACAGGTGAGGAGCAAAACATAATAATAATGCAGAATTGTTCCAGAGGGGGTTTTAAAAAAAAAATCTAAAAAATATCACAGATTAAAACATAGATTTGGGATGTTGGGGGCAAGGAATATAGAGAAGAAGAAGGAATTGTCAAGTCCCTTGCCTCCCCTTAATAAATCAGCATCAACTAGATGAGAAAGCCTTTTGATGGAACATTGCTTCAGGAGTCTGCTATCTCCAAGGCAGATTGCATTAGTGCCAGTCTTTGTGGAGAAAAGGCCCACCCATTCCTCTGCTTTTCAAAGCTACTTCCAAAAAGAAAGTCTCCGTCTCCATCTCCTTCCTTATCCCATTTTCTTCCACATTGGATTTAGAAGGAGCTCCCCATGGTTGGCAGCTCCTCTTAATTGAAACCAAATGTGTGTCTCTCTTTTTGTGAACAAACATGGCACAGAAGAAAAAGAAAATGTTTTCTGTTGGCTGCCAAGGATTTAAGTGCCTACAGGTGTCTAAGGAATGCTAATGGCTGGCAAAAAATGAAGGAGGGGGGAGGAAAAATGGTGGGGGGGGGGCACAAGTCCTCCATCTGCATTTGGTTCCCATTAAAGTCCCCTTTCACTGCTCTCCATGTGCCTCCAGCCTCTTCCTGAACCCTCCAGCAAAGGTGACTTTTATGAGCCGATCACTTGTCCCCTCTCTTTCTGTCTCCCCCAGTGAGCCGTGGCATGGTTAACCAAGAGCAGATGTAAAGGGAGCAGAGAACCACTGGCCCCCACCCTGGTCAAGTCTAATGGAACCCAATGGATTCTCACCCTCAAACCCCAGAACCCAAGAAACCATGGAGCTCGGCAACCTTGACATGGAATTAAAAAGCGGGCATCTTGATTGAGAAGAAGTATGCTTTTGTTTTGGTTTACCTTTTTATTTGTTTGTAAAATAAAATACAAAACAAATAGTAGGAAAAATAGGGGAGGGAAGAGGGCAGAAAAGAAAGGAAAAAGAGTGTCTATGGAGATTCTTAGTCATCCAGGGTCATGGTTGTCTCAAAGGTACTTTTTTTCAGGAGGCAACTGGACTTTCTGGTTTTTGTTTTGAAGACATTTCACTTCTCATCCAAGAAGCTTCTTCAGATCTGATTGGATGGTGGGGAATGGAAGGATTTATACTCCTTGCAGACAGCTGGTCATTTGCATCCTTTGAGAGGGTCGTTGAGGCCACTTGGAGAGGCTTATCTGTGTCCTCAGGGTCACCTGAGTGGCACAAATAAGGATGGAGCCTTCTTGGAAGTGCTGAAAGGACTAAAAGTCTGTAGAGATTCTCAGTCATCCAGGTCATGTTATCCCAAAGGTGCTTTTTTCAAGAGGCAACTGGATTTTTTTTGGTTTCTCTTTTGAAGATGTTTTGCTTCTCTTCAGAGGTGAAGAAGCTTCTTGGATGAGAAGCAAAACACCTTCAAAGAAAAACCAGAAAGTGCCTCTTGAAAAAAAAAAAAAGCACCTTTGGGACAAGGGAAAAAGAAAGAAAAGAACTTGACTTCAGACCCCCTTTTGTGCAGTAAAATAAGTAACATCCAACCTCAACTTTTTACTTTTACATAGTAACATAAACTATATTAAAAAATCTAATTGGTAAACCCCAAAACTAAAGTTTCATGTTTTTCACCTCAAACACAAAGTTCAGAAGTAGAAACAAACAAATATATATATGAGTGTGTGTGTGTGTGTGTGTGTGTTTTCGCGCCCATGTCATTATAGTTGTGCTTTTAAAGTTGTAGCAACGTTTTGGCAGAATCTCATCTGCCATCATCAGGCTTCTGTATTGTGTTCGTCTGTGAGTCAGACTTTCACAGCCGTTTCTGTTTTAAATTTGGTGCTAGCCTACTGCTGTGCCAGAATGGTTTTTTTCTTCATCCTGATTGGTTAGGAGTCTTGGTCTGTGTTTATTGGTCTTGGAGTTTGCTGTGTTCTGCTTGATTGGTGTTTCTAATTTCTTCTGTCTGTTTTGTAGCTTTTTTTGTCTTGATTGGCTGGCAACATTGTGTTTCCTGTATTGGAGGCTTTTAGTGCAGCTTGGCTCCGAGTAAATGGATGGCTATCATTTATTAGGAAGCTTGGTTACATCTGGGTGCCTGGTTGGGGTGTGTTTGAGCTGGAGGTATCAGGGAGGATCTGTTTGTGCCCAGATGTTTGCCTGGTTTGTGGTGTGGATATTTTTTTGTTTGAGAGTGCAGGCTTCCAAATAATTGACAGTCTGGTGGAATCATCTCTTCTATTCATGCTTTCAGGTCTTTTTTCAATCTCTATGGCTTCTCTGATAATTCTGTGGTTGGGGTTTTCTATAGTGGCTAGGGTTTTGGTGCCATTGAAGTTGATGCTATGACCTGTGGCTTTCATGTGTTGGACGAGTGAGGAAGTGTGTTCCAGCTTTTTTACTTGCATTTTTGTGTTCATCCAGGCAGGTACTTATTCTGCTATTGGTCTGTCCAATGTATGTGGCCGGGCATGATGCACAGGGGACTTCGTATATGCCTTGGTTTTCCAGGTGAATTTTATCTTTGGGGTTTCTCAGGATGGCTACTATTTTTCTGTCTGTTTTGAAGGCAGTCTTGATGTGATGCCTGTGTAGTATCTTACTGTAAACTGTATATTAATACTTTACTGATAACACATGATTAACAAGAAGAGAGACAGTTCAATATAGTGCAGGGGTGTCCATCTTTAAGACTTGTGGACTTGAACTCCCAGAATTCTGACAGTTGAAATCCACCGATCTTAATGTTGCCAAGGCTGAACACCCCCTTGTATCGTGGTTGAAGGTACTGCTTAGACACTTGGAGATGATGAATTCTAGTGCTACCTTAGACTTGAAGTCAGGTGGATGATTTTTGGGCCAGTCTCTCTTAGTTCCGGAAAAAAGGCAAATGTTTATTTCTAAAAATCTTGCCAAAAATACCCCTGGTAGGGGCTAGTCCAGGCTAGGAGTCAAGATTGACTTAAAAAAAGCATTAAAAAAGCAGCACACAGACATTTTTATAAAGAAAATAAATAAACAATGTCCCCATATACGTGTCTGGCATACAGCCTATTAATTACTAACATTGAGAAGGAGGAATTGTTTATACATTGCTGGCTTTATTTTATATTAATATTAATCATTCTGTATGTTGATTGTGACTGACCTCTTCTTAATCCTAGCCTTCAACCCAGCTGTAGTCAAGGTTAAAACATCTCTGTTTAATTTATATGGCAATCCTAGATGGCTTTTGGATGTATTTTGGATGTTTATCCCAGACATTTGCTAATTTATGTTGATTTATTATTTTCTTTAACATTTGTTTTACTTTTGTACCTTGAGGATATTATTAAAAGAAAGTTGGCTATTTTTTTCCTCCCTGACTCTCAGGGAGGAGGGGAAAGGGCTGTGTAGAGGCGGATAAAGGAACCAAATGGAAACTGCCTTGCAAAATTTTTCATTTTCCACCCCGAACTTGCAGAAAAAGGTTATTCATTTTCTTTGAACTCAATATGACATTAAAAAAAAAAAAAAAGACAACATGTGTCTTTGATAAACACATCCAGGATTGACAAACTTTCCTTTTTCCTTACCAAATCTTCGTAGGCTTCAGTAGAATACTTACTCTTCTGGTTGATTTATGTTTCTGTCTGCTTTATTCAGTCATTTTAGTTTTAAAAAAGTTTTGTCCATAATTATTAAGAATCACAGTGGTTCCTAAGCTGCTGATGAAGGTTGAAATTTCTGTACCCTTCCTAGGATCATTCAGATACACACTGCCTGCCCTCTGGGCTCATGTAAGCACATAATTAAAACAAGACAATGGTTAATTAACCCACAGAGTTGCACTTTAAGACCACAAAGGCGGAAAAGCAGGGGGAATCAGAAGATCCATTCTAGGATTTGAAGTCATTAAAATGTAGCACCTGCCAAGGACTCTGGTTTGTGTTGATGTGAGAGGAAAGCCCTTTGCAGATGTCAGAAAAGAAGGAAGAGAACAAATTTTAGTTCCTAAAAAGGAGAGGGAAATTGACCCAGGATTATAAATTATGGCTTTTTTTTTTTAATTCCAGCTTTCGGCTCAAAACAAACCCCCAGATGGTATATGAAGGTTTCTGCAAATTCAACATTAGGACAACAGGAACTGAAGGTTCGAATTTGAAACCTGCAATCTTTCAATTTGTTCTAGCTGAGAGGGGGGGGGAGAGGGAGAGGGAGAAAAAGAGAGAGAGAGAGAGAGAGAGATCTTCAACATAGTCTTCTAAAAGCTAATTTAAAAGTCAAAGTTGGTAATAATATTCACTTTCCCAACACGTTCTCCAAACAAATCTTGTGTGGTAAGGTAAAATGACCATCAACGTGTTACCTAGTGAATTGTCCTATAGAGCAAAATTTGTTTTGTGGGAAAAATTCCTTTCTCAGCATCAATTTCAGGCCAGCATGTGGTAAGCTGGGTTAGGCCCTAAAGATCCAGATAAAGGAAAGCTGCAATCTTCTCAGAAATGCTCTTCAGTTCATCATCATCATAAAATTATGCTTAATTACCATGTATCTAAATTGGTAATAAATGGGGGCAATAGCTCAGTGGTGAAAGATGCTGAGCTTACCAGCTGGAGAGTTGGTAGCTTGGGTTTGAGACCCAGACACCACATAATGGGCTGAGCTCCCATTACTTACCCCAGCTCTTGCCAACCTAGCAATTTGAAAGCATTAAAATGCAAGTAGATAAATAGGTACCACTTTGGCGGGAAGATAACAGTGTTCTTTGTGCCTTCAGCATATAGCCATGCTGCCACATGTCCACAGAAATTGTTTTTGGACAATGCTGGCTCCTTCAGCCCAGAAGCGAAAATGAGCACCATGTCCTAGAGTCAGATACAATTGATAGAGAAACCTTTACTTTTAAAAAACTGGTTATACCAACAATAGCCGAACTTTAAAGGCTACTGCCAGTCTACTATTGGAATCTTTTCAATCCAGTTTTACACAGTGGTGGGATGCTACTGGTTCTGCCTAGTTCTATAGAGCCAGTAGCTCTGAAGAGCAGCAGACACTGAACCAGTTCTGTGTTTGTTGCTGTTTGGGCCACCTACCCGCCCGCCTGTCCTTTATTTCCTGCTTTTTCAATCTCAGCAGTTTTGCTCGGTATAGCTGAGGTTGAGAAAGCAGGGAAAAAGAGGCTTTTCAAATGCTGTGCACCTGCATACAGTGCTTTTCAGCTGTCCGGGCGGCACAGCCTAAGGTTATGTTACCTAAGGTTATGTTACACGTGCATGCAAAATGTAGCCCTGAACAGGTAGTAACGCCGGTTGAATACCATCCCTGGTTTTACACCAATTTTGATCATAATTGGAATGGGTGCCCTTCTGTTTCATCGTAGCAAATGATATTTTTCACCATTAAGGCCTACATAGTGGGGTGCTAATGTATCCTCAGGGCCACTTTTTCTTCTTTTGTCTCCAACAAATAAAAATGTCTAAATTAAAACTTTGTCATTATAACCATGACTACGTCAGGAGGCCATTCAAGAATCTCTGAGATGAATGTCATTTGCTTCAGAAGAATTCCAGATATTTTACAAGCTTTTCCAGGTATACAGATTTGATTGAGCTGGCCTGAGAAATATTTTTTTAAATACATTTTATTAAGTATAATATTTAAAAACATTGAACATGGTGGTCTTCTTTGACATACATTTCTGTCATTACATATTACACTCAGAAAGAAATTATGTACATTTATATACATATATACACATATATACCTTTAATCTTTATACTTTTTAATTCTTTCTCATTACCTCTCAGGTAGGTCTTATAGTCTCTCACATCCTTCCTATTTTACCTTTAGTTCTTATTCTATTTTGTAAACTCCCTTTCCTCTCCCTCCAGTGATAAAATTTATTCCATATTTTGTGATATTCTGACTCGTCTTTATCCTTCAGTTCTAATGTCAACCTATCCATTTTGGCACATTGTAATATGTTATCTAATATTCATCTTCCCTCAGAATTTCTCTAGCCTTCCAATTTTGAGCAAATATCATTATTGCTGCCGTGATTGCATGTATTATTAGGTAGGTATCAGCTTTGCTAAACTTCTCTGCCATTATTCCCAGTAAGAACATCTCGGGTTTGTAAAGTATTTTTAACCCCATCATTTCCTCTAAACACAGCTCTATACCAGAACTATACCAGAACTACTGAGCCTTTTTACAGGACCACCATTCATGGTAATAAGTTCTTTCAGATATTTCCAACAATTAGATGATTGGTTTCCATACATTTTGGCTTGTCTTGCCAGTAGGAGGTGCCACCTATAAAACATCTTGTCCCTGAGAAAGATTTTTGGTGGCACCGCAGTTATGTGTTAGTAGTATGTATCTCTTGCAGTAGGTCAAACTATGTCTAAGAACTACTATCAAGTTAAATGTAAGGAAAAAAATCCTTGCAAATGCTACAGAACTGTGTTATTTCCAACTGTTTGGTGGGAAATGGGCAGGGGTGAGATTCTACTGGTTCTGTCCACTTCTGTAGAACCGGTTGCTCTGAAAAGCAGCAAACAGAGAGCATATATAGAACCAGTTCTATGTCTGCTGCTGTTTTGGCCCACCTGCCCGCCTGAGCTCTTACCTGACCTTTATTTCCTGCTTTTTCAACCACAGCTTCTTTATATGACACATAAAGAAAGAAAAAGCAGGAAAAAAGGGTTTTTCCAACCATTGCGCACTTGCACGCAGTACTGCTCAGCTGTCTGGGCAGCTCAGCAGATCATAAATTGCACTTGCGCGACTCGCAACGCAGAGCAACAGAACTGGTAGTTATACCGGCCGGATCCCATCCCTGGAAATGGCCCCCAGAATTTGTATTTGTGCCTGTATGTGAACTAGGGAAAGAAACCAAAAGGACTCTTTATCTTTTCCTTTGAAATCTTGGCTTCAGTTCCTTGGTTTCCTAACAATCTAGAGTGCAGACAAATACTTTATTTTAAAAAATATATATATTTTGTTAACATTTTTAAGAAATGGAAAAGAAAAAGAATGCACTCAAAAAAGAGGGAAAGGAGACAAAACAGGAAAAGTGATTTTAATTTATGAGCTTCATAGAATTCAGTTAAAATGTCCAACAATTCATATATTCGTTTTAAATAATAGACTATACAATATCATGTTTTAAAACAACACATTCAAGTAATATATGAATTTCAACAGCAGTAATCAGCACGGAGAAAATTATAACATGAGATTAAGAATTACAACAATTTTTGTTGGAGCAAATACAGATTTTGTGTTAAGAGGAACCCAATTTTCAGACGTGGTACAAGTCCATATATAGAGTTATAATTCATGCAGGTATTTTAAGGAGAGGAGCAAGTCAGTTTGTAAAAACAGGGAATATAATACAACCAGACTTTGCTCTTTGACCTTAGTAATGATTTGTTTATTGTTGGAACAGCAGTATGGTGTATAAGAAAATTTTAGAGTGGTGCTAACTGCGAGAAGTCCAGTAAATAGCACCATTGAATGTTACGCTCCTATATCACAGTTTGATGTTATCTAAAGAGAAATATCCAAACCCCATGTGACAGACAGGATTGTGCAATGATGGAAGACATGGATATCTGTCCTGCAGAGTGTTTCTATCAAGCTCATTCCTTTCAGGAAAAGATGCTCAGACTGAAATTCTCAGATGCAAAAATAAAAGACCTCAATATTTTCCTTGTAAGTCAAGCAGTAGAATGATGGGCCTCCAGAGAACAATGCTAAAGATTTTAAAGAAGATATTGGACAACCATTTATCTGAAATGGTATCAGGCTTCCTGCCTGACCAGGGGATTAGACTAGAAGACCTCCAAGGTCCCTTCCAATTCTGTTGTTCTGTTGTTTTGTTATATGCTTTCCAACTTACTTGCCTTGCTGTTGGTTGTCTCATTGTTCTCTAACTTCAGTTTCTGCTATGAATGGAAAAGATTTTATTTGTATTTTGGCTCTATACAAGTCAGTGTCTTTCACATTTCCTTGATGATAAACAGGTCACCAGTTTCAGTCCCTACAAAAAAAATGGAGTGTTACAAAATCAGCTGCCTTCAAAAATGGGATTCCAATATCAATTTCATTGCATGAGAACAGATCAAAAGCTGTAGATGTAATATAAAGGGAATAAGGAACCTGCTGATTGAGTTTTGTTTCCTCCTCTTTGTCTTCTTTATCTTTGTTTGTTTGTGTTAAATAGCTAAAGCAAATGTAATTTTGAACTCCCCAAAGAGTTTCCAGCTGTGTCTCTGGAACAGTAGCCAAAGAAATCTCCCATTTGGGATGTCTTTGGGGTAGAAATGTTTAGACTGAATTATAATTACAGACAACATGGGGATGAGAACAAAGGAAAACTGAGGCCACAGAAAAGTCACCCTATACTATCTTGGTTGTCCTCTGTTGAACCATTGTCACAGGAAGGACAGCTTGCAGCCTTCTCTCATTTTGGTTTTGTTGAAATGGAACTGAACATCTCTTGCAGCTTTTCACGGGAGCAAGACAGAAACCTCACTGAGTCATAACAAAGTAAGGCAGCCTGTAAAACTAATCCATCCATAAATGACAATCCACAGGGCAAAAAACTTCATCAAGGCAGAGTATGTGAGATCCAGTGGTGGGCTAAAAAAAAAATATTTTTTACTACTGGTTCTGTGGGCGTGGCTTGGTGGGCATAGCAGGGGAAGGAAAATTCCTACCCCACTCCAGGGGGAAGGATACTATAAAATCCCCATTCCGTCCCCACTGGCAGTTACCCCCATTTAAATCAAGAGTCTTGAGCCAAACTTCCAAAACTTAAAAAGGATTTTATGGGAGTTAAAATGTCTGGCACTGCCTGGGTGTAGCCAACTCTGAGACACATCATTCATTGTCACCCTTGTTCCTGGTTTTCCTTCACCAGTTGGGTGTATCGTAATTCATATTCTCCAATGGGACACATCCATAGCCAAGAGTCATCCATCATGCTCTCAATTAGAATTTGGCACTGCAGAAACTTTACCTAGTTACTATCATTTATGGAATGCAGTTTTGGTTTGCAAGCAGCCGTACTGCTCCCCCCTCCCTTTCTGTTGGCAACTCTAAAAAGAACATAGGAATATTTTATGAGTTGACACCCACCCCACTAACCTGCTTTCCAGCTCTGTTCTCCTGTGCAGGGCAACCAAAGATGACCCAGCCAATCAGCTGGAACTCAGGAGTCAGAGAATAGACAGGGGCAAGGGCCAGTTGGAGGTGGGATTTGCCTATTCTTCAAATTACTCAAAATTTCCGCTACCGGTTCTCCAGAACTGGTCAGAACCTGCTGAATGCCACCTCTAGTGAGATCCACAAATCTCTAACATAGCTTGGTTAGTCAACGACTGCTTGGCATATAGGAACCATCCATCATACAGGTATAATTTGACTTACAAAAGTTCATATAGTGACCGTTCAAAGTTACAACAGCCCTGAAAAAATGTCTCATGGCCGTTTTTCGCACTTGTGACCATTGCAGCATCCCTATGGTTACATGAGAAAAATTCAGATGCTTGGTAATATTTATGATGGTTGCAGTGTCCTGGGGTCACACAATCCCCTTTTGCAACCTTTTGATGAGCAAAGTCAATGAGGAAGCCAGATACATTTAACAATCAGTTACTAACTTAATAACTGCAGTGATTCACTTAACAACTCTGGCAAAAATGGGGCAAAATTCACTTAACAAAGTTCTCACTTAGCAGCAGAGGTTTTGGGCTGAACTGTGGTTAAGTCGAGGATTACCCATATTAAGAAAAACAAATACGAAGGAAAATCGTAGAGCAACTGCCATCGTTCTAAGCTTCGGAGGGCAGGATGAGAAGAAAATTAGATGTGAATGTGAATATTTGTGAACTGCTGGGTTTGTTCAGCAGCTGGTTTTGATATATTTCCCATCAAAGAACAACTATCAACACCCCTTTTTGCAAAATCTGATCTTTACTTTGGAAAGCAATCAAGCACTGGTCACTTCCTTAATACAAGATGCCTTTGGGAGGAGTTGATACAACTGAAGCAGACCCCAAAGTGGGAAGGAATCTGTCACAATGTTTTAAAATGTCAGATTAAATGGGGATTTCTTGTCATCTTATTCCCCCCTCCCCCTAACTCCCTGATGCTGTCAAAACAGGAGGCCTGATTATTTTTTTGCTCCATACAATCAGCTTCTCTGAAACTGGTTTGCAATCAAGATCCACTTCTGAGTCAAGTCAAGAGTTGGAAATGATTGCTCTAACTAGGTCTGGCATATAATGAGGAAACAGACACAGTTGGGGAGCCCAAGCTAACCTTAAGTCCAGATTAATGAGACTTCACATAGAGAAGTCTGTCTTTCCGGAAGCTGAAACTGGAATCCTGCAGTTATGGAGTCTGCTTATTAGGAGACAAAGGCAAAGAAATTTGGGGTTTGGGAGAAGAAAGAGGAAAAAAGAAAAAAGAGAAGTCCACTTTGGTCCAAATTCTAGGTGTCCACAGGGGGACAAGGAATATATGTGAAACAAAGAACAATAGTTCAACTGAAGTTTTTCTCTCCGACTGGAAAGCAGTCTTGCCCAATGTCCAGCAATATTCAGGATTTCCATTTCTTCCACCCTCACTGGTCAGTCTGAATTAATCGCCACTTACCGGATTTTTATCCTTCTTAAAGCTCTACCAGTTTCAAGCTTAGATCCCAGTATAAATCTTGCAGAGCAGAATTTTCCAATGTTTCAAACCAAGCTCATTAACAGATCCCTGTTCTGTGGCCCATGGTCTTCTCTGACATCATCAATCACTCTAAATCTCTTGGCTGAGCATTTGGAGGCCTTCAGGAAACAGAACTTCTTAATTGCTTCATCAGCATGGGCTGGATTGAATGCTCTGCAAAGTATACCCAGCGGGAAATAATCTCATTGTGCAACTGATTGCACACAATCCTTATCACACTATCTGTTGGCACAGCTGCCTGCCTCATGAGGTTGGATGAACATGATGGCAGTAGAAACACTTTGGAGGAAAAAGATGAGAAAGAGAGAGAAAGAGATGGCTATTATAGCTAGTACCTTTATTACTAAAATCTCCATGTATTAGTCAATCCATTTAAACCCATAAAAGCTACCATCCTGCACCAGTGAATGCCATCAGTGGAGAATGTTTGCTGGTTTTCTTGCACCCAAACATAAGTGGAGGTTAGCAGCCACTCTCTTTGATGGGACTAAACTGTTTGGGTCAGCTTTGGACCCTGTCCTGGTAGAGGCACAGGCCAAACTCAAGATATGACCTTCACAGCCCTGGAGATCAAATTACCATCTTTCAGTCCTTTCGGAGGAATTCCTTTTGAGCCCCTTATCAAGGGAACTGCTTCCAAAGAATCCAAAGGTCCTTTGACTTCAGACAGGGAGATCAGACTGATAGATCAGGGTTCAGAGATAGGCACAGGCATGGAGCCTAATCCAAGAGACCATTTGGCAGAACTGGCAATAGACCATTCCACTGCTCCAAATGAACACCTAACCAATTGCCCCATTGGAAGCTGGCTGGCTTTCTTTGCTGATAATTGGGACAATATTACCTCAGGTGCCTGGGTCTGAGAGACAAAACGATCAGGTCTCTCCCTCTTGATCCCCGAATTTTTTTATGCCATGCCCTATCTCAAGGGATCCTACAAAGAGAGACATCATGGAGATTGCGATCCAGCATTTGATGGAGATCCATGCTCTTCATCCAGTCCCAACACATCAGCAAGGGCAGGGGTACTATTCCCTCCTTTTTGTAATTTCTCATGATATTACCTAATTTGGGTAATGAAGCATGAAAGTGCATGGTTTGAGGAAATACTGCTGTGTTTTCAAATATCTATGGCAGACATCAAGGCAAGGACTCTATTTAATTGAGGGCCACATCAGGGTTGTGTTTGACCTCAGGGGGCATGTCCAGCTTGACATCACCCATGTTGGGGGGACACCTACAAAAGGGGAAACATTTCTGATTTTATTTTGTTTTGCTTTTAGTTTGTTTTGCGAGCCCTCTGTCAGTGAAAATGGAGCTCAGGTGGTCCAGGTCCTGTTATCAGCTGTGATGGCCTTCTGCAGCCATTTGCCAGCAAAAAATGGAACTCAGGAAGCCCTTTCCAAGCCTGTTTTCCTGGTGACCTTCCTGATCTCCATTTTTGCTGGCAGAGCCAATCTGCAGGCTGGTCTTTCACTATTTCCAGGGCAGCCCCACAGGCCAGATCTAAGCACCCCATGTGCTGGATCCGGCCTGCTGGTCTTGAATTTGACACCCCTACATGAAGGGTACATCTATCAGATTCTCTCCTTCAAATCTCAACCTACAATTCTAAAGTTTTGATTAATAGGATCAAGCATAGCTTATAAAACTCATTATCATAAGGTTACATTGTGCACCACCCAACGCTCTTCCCTGAAGGAGTTCGGTGGTTAAGAAATACAAAATATAAATCAACTAAAAAATAAAAATAAAGTCAACTTCTGTGGGACACTGGAAAGCTATAACAGTGGGTGCACCCTTCTGATTTAAGGCCCTGTCCCACTGCACTTACGGATGCAAAGAGGATGTAAAACGTTAAAAAAAGCTTGCCATCCATTGGAAAACGCTATGCATCCGTTGTGTACTCATTGCACACGTATTTCATACGCTCTATCCGTCGAGCATCCTTCCACTGCGATTTCATCCACGCAAGAAATTTTGAGCTGCACAAAACTTTGTGAACTGATGAACTTTCCGGCATGTACAATGTACATCCGTGACATATACAGGCAACAAACGTTCTATATCCATTTAGCATCCGTTAAACGTCCGCTGTATCCTCTCTGCATCCTCTGGGCATCCTCGCAACTCACATCTGCTGCAGCTGAAAACGGAAAGAGGGAGGAAACAAAAAGTACATGGAACGTCTACACAGCGTTAGTAGCACGGAAATAGAAAGGATGCGTTTGCATCCGATATACATCCGCGCGGCATCCCCTTTCTTTCCTTTAGGTGTACGTGATGCATCCACTTCATCTGCTGTCATCTGCTAGGCTTCCTATGAACATCCGTTTAACATCTCCGCTACATACTATCCACGTCCGTTCTTTTCCATTCTTTTCCGTTCTGTTTATGCAAATTTTCACCACTTTTTGGAGCGGATGACAACAAATGGAGCCACCCCTGAAATTTTGCTCGTCTGCTGTGTCCTTTATGCATACGTTTTGCGTCCATCAGCCAGTGGGACCTAGCCTTTAAATGAATGGGCATTTGTAGGAGAAGGCAAGTGACATCATGTATGCAAATATATCATTATGTACCTGACATGACAGTGGAATGTAATGGATGCTATGGCTATAAAAAAAATTAATAAGGAGTAAGACTTTTTGCCATGTTCCTTTAATATTTAGCTGTGACTGCTATAACTGGTTGTTAGTTTATTCCTATATCCTGTTGCCTTGCAATATCACCATGTCCCAACCTGACACTTTCTAGAAGTTGGTCTTCTTCACTCCCTATTATTCCTTGTTCATTAGTCCAGCACATTTAAAGGAGACTAAAGCTGAGACAGTTGGCATGATAGACAAGGGAAATGTGTAAAAGACATTACAACAAAAAGATGGTTTATGGAAGGGCTGGGGTGCCTGCTTGGCACCCAGAAAATCCCAATTTCAATCTAACATCTCCAGACAACTCCTAGTCTGACTCCCATATTGAAATGAAACTCCTCCTAATCCAGGATGGCAACATTGCCTTAATGATTTGATCTAAATGGAAGCATTTTCATAAGTTTCTAAGGATCAGCACAAAAAACACCCACATATTGTTCCAATTGCAAAGAGACAAGTTGCCAGAACATAAGAAGATAGGGAGATGGACAGAATATTAAGAGTTTATTGAATGTGTCAACTTCAGCCTTGTTCGAAAGGAAGAAGAGTGAACTGGGAATAGAATGGTATTTATGCATTGCTTTAAATGAAATTAAATGGCAGGGTTATGGAAATGTATTCCTTGCAGCTGAACATCAAGCTTTGAACCTTTTCAAAGCAGCATCCAGGACATGAGAAAGGGGCATCAAGATCTGTTTTAAGTTCTATTCAAACTATTCTTGTCTGTAGGGTGATATGCACTGATGTGGAATTCCCATTTTAAAAAAAAATTGAGTTGGGGTAGAGAAAGTCAATGGAAAATGAATAGAATAGAATAGAACATAACAGAACATGAGAAAGATGAGAAATGAGACACTGTTGTAGGACTTAAGTGTTCAGCAGAGTGATAGCCCGGGGGAAAAATCCTTTATGCCTAGTAGTTTTGGCATACAATGATCTATAGCAGTTTCTGAGGGGAAAAGTTAAAATAGGTTATGTCCAGGATGGAGTTAGATATTATGTCCACTTCAACCAATGAGTTCAGGGAACATAATCTGAAAGCCCTTTTTTTTCAGATGCCAGAGAGCAATAATGCCCAAGAACAACTATAATTTAAAAACAGGGGTGCCTGGAATCTGCAGTCATGCTTAAATGGAGCTAGAAAGAGCCAAGCAGCAGGATCTTCTAATCTTCCTTGATCCATTGTGCAGTTTTAGAGAAGACTCAATTTTATCCCCACAAGACATCAGTGTAGAGGGGAAAAAAATCCATAAAGAATCTTGATTTGAAATAATCTCCCTGCAGAGAAAAAGAAGACAAAATGTTTCCTTCTAGAAAACTGGTTTTTGAAACCCTGTAGAATTTCCTCTTTCATTGTGCTGACTGAAATATCACATTGATCTAAGTAGTGTGCAACAGATCAAGCCATGCTAGTTGATCCTCTTTAAATGTGACAACAAGCAAAAACAAAAAAACAAAACACCAACCTGGTAGCTTTTATGTGCAAAGAATTTATTCCAACATACAAACTTTGCAGCATGATTCAAATACATTACCAATCATACAATTACTCAAGATTAATATATTTCCATGACATTTTCTACCTACTGTACCTGAATATAATGGGCTCTTTAGTTATGCAAAAAGGGAAAAACAATTATTTTTTTATAATTTTATTCATTCTGTTCCTATTTTTTTCAATGCACTTGTTCCATTTTCCAGTCATTATTGCTTTGCCATTGATTTGATTATGTGTGTAATATAATCAGTGTGATTTTATTGCCTCCATACTTACTGTAAAAACAGCATGAAAGTTTCAGATATTCTTTAACTTAGGTATGAAACCTGTTGAATTCAGAAGAATGGATAAACAGAGTCAGTTCTATTGCCCCTTTTAAGATATTCTGTATTATTGATATCTACTGATTGCATGGGAAAATCTGCAAAAATCTGCAGCTTTAATTTTTATGATGGCACTGATTTTTTCAAACCCTCTTCTGCTGCTCATCCCTTGAAAGTGTCAAACTTCAAGCAGATTATCAGATTCCAGTCAGCAGAAACAGTTTATTCTCTGTGTCTCTCTGGAGCAAATTGCACCTTGCTTGAATGACCTGCAAAGCTGGCTGGGGAATTCTGGGAGTTGAAGTCCACTTGGTTTAAAGTTGCCAAGCTTGGAGACCCCTGCCCTATATAATTTCAGGCAATTGGTTGTCTAATCTCTTCTTAAAAACCTCCAGTGTTGGAGCATCCACAACTTCTGGAGGCAAGTTGTTCCACTGGTTAATTGTTCTCATTTTCAGCAAATTTCTCCTTAGTTCTAGGTTGCTTCTCTCCTTGATTAGTTTCCATCCATTGCTTCCTGTCCTGCCTTCAGGTGCTTTGGAGAATAAGTTGATCCCCTATTTGCAGCAGCCCATTAGATATTGGAACACTTCTAGAAGGAACAATGATCCAATGGAGTCCAAATCTTTTCCTGATTTGAGGTCATGGCTTCTACAGCAAGTAGAATCTTGCATTTGTGACATTCAGGTTAAAACATAGATGAGATCAGCCAATGGAGCAGCATCACATCTGCTCTGTTCCTGGAATGTTCAATGATGTGACCATGTTCAATAGGTAGTGGCAAGAAAAGGAAAAGAAAGGGAAAAGAGCAGCTACTGTTGCTATCTGTACAATTCAAGTAAACCACCGAACAGCAGTGTTTCATTACCATTTCTGTACTTCTACACAAACAGCATCTGGGAAGCAAAGCATGGAGAATTGTAGTAAATAAAACCCCGAATTCAATGTCTCTTCCAGTAAATACCACAGTTATGGCTCCAGGCTGACAACGTGGTAAGCTGTCTTCCCATCAAGGCAGAGCAAGAGGGCATAATGAGGACAAGCAGCACAAGATGTTGGAGATAGAGAGGAGTTCAGAGGTAGGATATTTTGGGAGAAAGGAAAAGGTTGGGGGTGGGAAAACACAAGGCAATTCTGTACAACTTTCACTGGAAAGTCAGCTGATATTTTCAAAGAGTTTTGGGTTGCACTTTTCCTGTCATTTTTTTCCCCTGAAATACCTGATGCAAGCTATCTCACAAGCAGTCTTGGAAGTGAAAATCAATTGTGTGTTTCACTTTTCACCCTGTGCATCTTTCATTTAAACAATAATCGTAATGAGGTGCAGCAGGGAGACTAACAAGTGAAAAGGGAGATGGCTGTGAACACATTAGTGCTCATGCACACTCTCTGTCCGGAATGGGACTTTTAGGCTCCTACCCATTGGCCACGCCTGCTTCTCCTCCAGGGTTTCACCTCTGTGCATTATCCTCCAGCTTTTCTCCTCGGCTGGCCCCCACCCTTGACATATGTTGAGAACATTGTGGTTCTGTATTCCTGCACTGAGCAAAAGCATGTCTACAAGAACACCTCCAGGATTATGATTCTATGGTTGTAGTCCACATGGATTTCTTTTATCATTGGAGCCCACCAGTCCATCCAAGAATATTTCAGCCTTTTTTTTCTGAAATGCTACTGGTAGCTCTACTAAAAATAAACAAACACCTTCTCCCCCACAAAAAAAACCCCAATGTGTAGACTACATTGTACTGATTGATCACTAAAATACAAATTTGCTTTTGGCATTTCAGTCCCAGAAATTTCAGTCTCAAAGCTGCAAAGGTCTCACCAACCCTCCAAAGGCTGTGTTTATGCTCTGTAAATAATTCTTTCATGGCATCAGGTACTTCTGTACAGGATCAAGGATTCCTTGTGAGCTGTGGTGCTTTCTTTTTTTGCAATTTATTTTTATTTTTAAATATACATCAACAGCAATGTATGAACAGTGTGGCATCTGGGTATCATTCATTTTCATACAAATAACAATAATAATATCAGGAATATTTGTTACAGTAGTCAAACTTATGTAAACCTAGTATTAATATACATATTTGTTTTAAAGTAATCATTTCAATGTTCCATTTTAATGTCAATCACAATATTATTTAAGCATACATAGTAATACCAACTTTCAGCCTCTAATCTTTCCATCTTTTTTTGCAAATTAGCATGGATGTGGGTCGGGGTGGGCTTCAAAAATTTTAGCAAAGGGTTCTCTGCCCGGTTGCTGGGTGGGAGTAGCCATGGTGGGTGTGGCCTAGTTGGCCTTCTCCACCATGGCAGAGGTGGGGGGATGTTTTTGCCCTCCCCAGGCTCTGGAGGCTTTCTCTGAGCCTTTGGGAGGGCAAAAATGGCCTCCCTGGGCTCCAGAAGCTCTCTGGAAATTGGAAATGGGCCCATTTCCAGCCTTCCTGAACTTCTCGGAGTCCAGTTTTCCACCCTCCCCAAGCCTCTGTGTGCGCCCTGCACTTACCCCCATCCAAAACAGGCCATGTGGGGCCACGTGGGGATTCCTGAGAGAATCTCCTGAACCTCTGCAAACCCCCAGCAGCCCACCCCTGATGTGGGTAAAAGTTCCTTCATTTTAGTTTATCTTCTGAGAAGGCCACCAAGAGTCCAGTGGTCCTGCAAACTATTCCTTGAGATGAAAATTGGGTACTGTTCACAAAAGTCCACCAAGAACAAATGAGATGTGGCAGATTTGTATCTGAAAGGCTTAAACGGCTTGAGTGGTGAAAAGGGAGTCTTGGATATGAGGTTAAGAGTGCAAGGATCTGCTGGGAAATTGGAGCTTCCTCAGGCCAACCCTCTGGCTTTGAAAGAGTCCAGAAGTAAGAGGCCATTAAAACAGAATGGAAGGAAAAGCAGAAACTGTGGTAAAGAAAACACACTGTTTTCTATGAAGCTGCTCTACTAGCCAGAGATCCAAGCAAGCCTCCAAAGACACAATGCAAGTAGTCCCCAACATACAGTCATTCAATTTAGCAACCATATGAAGTTACAACAGCATTAAGAAGAGTGACTTATACTTGTCCTCACCATTATGATCCCCATGGTCACATGGTCAAAATTTGGGTGCTTGGCAACTGGCATGTATTTATAATGGTTGCTACATCCCAAGTTCATGGGATCACCATATACAACCTTCCCAGCTGTCTTCTGACAATCCAAGGCAGTGAGGGAAGTTGGATTCACTCAACAGTCACACAAGTCACTTAACTGTGGTGATTCACTTAACAACTGTGGCAAAAAAAAGCCTTCTATCCATCCCATTTGATCCTACTGGAAGGGACATTCCAGGCCTTCTCACTTAAAGAATGTCACCTGTATAGGACCAAAGAAACATCGTTTTTCTGTCACACCACCTGCCCTCCAGAACAGCCAGAGGTGGTATTCAGAAGGTTCTGACCAGTTCTGGAGAACCAGTAGTGGAAATTTTGAGTAGTTCAGAGAACCAGCACCTCTGACTGGAGATTTTTTAGTATCCTTCCCCTGCCACGCCCACCAAGTCAGGCCCACAGAACCGGTAGTAAAGAAATTTGAATCCTATCACTGGGAACACTGTACCCCCTGAGATTATATTAGCCCTGACCTTGCCAGCATTTCACACAGTGTTGAAGACTTGGATGTGCTCCAGAGACAGAAGGTCAGGAGGTGAGATAGCCTGTTGAGAGATGTTTGTGATTGTTTGGTTTGATTTTGCCCTGTGCAACCACTGTAGACCCTACCCTTTGTTGCTATTCTTTTTCCTGCAGTTTTTGACATGTTGTTGGCTGCCCCAATTCATATTTGCAAGATGGAGGGCCATGTAAATCGATGAGATCAATATATAAGTCCAAAGCCTAGTGAGAAAGAGACGACAGATCACATACACCAAAACCCCATGTGATTCCAGCAAGGTGAAAATCCCAATGGCACAGGAAGAGTTCTAATTTCATAAATGTGTTCAAGAACAAGAGATCCTTAGCTTCATGGTCTGAAAATTGGGTCTTGCTTGACTAGAGAGTGAATAATAATGCTACCTATTACATGAGAAGAAAAGAAACCCTGAGACATGAAGAGTGTCAAGCTACATTAATGTTATTTACGGAACTCTGTCACCGATGGAGACTGTTGCATTCCATTGAAACCATACTTGCTCTTTTGATGTTTGGTTTCCAGCTGCTAAGCATTGCTTGAGCATCTTGTTTCTGGTGAGCAGGTTATGCCTTGTCATCAGCATGACTAATGGTTGCAAAGATATTACACCTCTCAATTTTTATATCCATGAAGACAACATATGGCATGACTTTAAAGGCTGACATTTAGCACGAGTGAGATGTGAAAGAGGGGAGAAGAAGCATAATGGAGCATGATGTCTCTCTACCATGTTACACCTGAAAGTAAAACCACACAGTGAGAGAGAGACATATACACACTCACTTATATTATCTAGCAAAGTATTCATCACAGCATTCCAATTGTTCCCTGATCTCATTCAAGGTAATTAAAGAAACTATTCATTGGGCTCCAGACATTTGGGAAATTCTCCAGCTCATGTTGTTTGGCATATAAATCCACCAAAATGCACATATCGAAGTAAATCAAATCAGAGGAGGAAAGATAGTTTGACAGATATGTTCATACATATGCAATGGCAGGGCATTATGAGCAAGGTCATGGCTAAAGAGCCTGGCTTTGGGTGAATGCTGAATTGGTAAATTTAGAGTAGCTTTCATTTAAGACTCTTTCTCATTTAACTGACCGGCTTTGTTTTATGATAGATAAGTGCATGTTTCAAGATTGGGCATCATAGTGTTGAAGCTTTTATTTTGAGGGGAGTAATTTGGCATGGGGTGAAAGTGAGGAAATCAGCAAGAAGGTGGGAGCAAATACAGAGAAAGTATTGGGAAAAGAGGGGCATAAAAGCAGGTTGATCAGGTTCTCCTGAGTAGAAGATGTTGCAAATTAATATATGAAAGCCAGTTGCCCGCATCACGATCACATGACCATTGGGATGGTACAACAATCACAACTTGGAGGATGGGCTGTAAATACTTTTTTCCCAACTTTGTTGTAACTTTGAACCATTGTTAAACAAATGGTCATAAGCAGAGCACTATCTGTATATACATTGAAATCATTTATCAATAATATATCAGCATTCTAGTTCTCCAAAAATGATCCAAAAGAGTTTTTCCTATAAACTACATGACAATGTCACACACCGAAGACTCCCACTTGCAGGTTATATTCTCTGCATAGAAAACAATCATACCCCCAAGATGGCAATGAATGAATCACAACCAACCAACCAACCGTACCCACCCACCCACACATACATCGATGCCAAAAAACCAAAAGGATGCCCTCAAAACACATGGCAAAGAACATTCATGGAAGACTTAAAGACTCTAAACATCACATGGAAATGCTGAAGCCCTCACCCAAGACCGAAAATGCTGGTGATTCCTTTCTACTTGATAAGCTAGATAGCTTGGGAGGATCGAATGGTAAAATATTTCTACTTCTGAGTAGACTCAACCCTAGAATATCTTGGTTTATATTGTGCAGCCTATTCATAATCATTTCCCAGACCCAGATACTTGGGGGCAATATGCTGACTTTCTAAACTGCTTAGAGAGGGCTGTAAAGCAGGGGTCTCCAACCCTGGCCAGTTTAAGACTTGTGGACTTCAACTCCCAGAGTTCCTCAGCCAGTGAAGCTGTGGGAGTTGAGGTCCACAAATCTTAAAGTGGCCAAGGTTGGAGACCCCTGCTGTAAAGCACTATGAAGTGATATATAGGTTGACTTAGTCTTTCATTCTTCCAAGGTGGATAAAATGAGGAGCCAAATTGTTGGGGGCAAGAGGCTGACTGTAAACCATTTAGAGAGGGCTGTAAAGCACTGTAAAGTGATATATAAGTCTAAGTGCTATTGCTATATAACTCTATTGCTATTGCCAATGAGATGTAATCCTTCTAAGACAGGGGTCCCCAAACTTGGCAACTTTAAGGCTTGTGGATTTCAACTCCCTGAATTCAGGGAGTTGAAGTCCACAAGCCTTACAGTTGCCAGATTTGGGACCTCTGTTTTTAGACATAATCCATAGAGAAGTTTCTCCAGACCATATGTGTGGGTTTGAATTGAATATACAGAACCACATGCCTACTCTCTCTTCTTAGTCAGAAACAAAGTTCATCCCAAGTGAAATCGATCCAGAGATGCGCAACTCCCAAGAGAACTTGATAGAAGGAAAACCAAACAAGTTTGTGTTACATGTCCATGCAGGGAAGGGATTGCACTGGGAAATGAGGCGGAGAAGTAGAGGGCAAAAGGAGCACCAGCAAAATTCAGACTAATTATCCTCAAGGCTAGCAACTATGAGCTTTGGAAACAATGAAAAATCCTTAATCCAGAATGAAAAGCAAACATGACCTTGGCCATTGTCTCCCTGCTTCCCCTAATCAAGGCTAGAGGTCCTGCTCCTGTTTATAATACAAATATTCAATTAAAAATCCCCAAAGACTCCTGTAATTGGTTCTCAAGAAAGGGGAAGGGAGGCGATGCCTCCTAGCCCCTTTCCTCCCTCTTCCCACCCCTACAAGGAAGGATGAAAAGAGCTTTGTTGTTTTCCTCTTAGCACTCCTGCCACTGCAAAAGTAACCTCATGTTTCAATGCTGGGAAATCAGCCCGGCCAGAAGGAGCATTGAGATGCTCCATAAGGCATGACAGTTGCAACCTGCTTGTGGATCTGAAAAAGCTCATTTGGTTTTGCAAAGCAAGAGGAATTTCATCCCTTGAAAATTTTGCAGGCCATAATTCAACTCCATTTTCCTTTCAATTGAGATGAAATGCGGAAGGCAAATACAGCATTAAGGCGGAGGACCCAAAGCTGTTAAAAACCTGGGAAGGGGGAACAGACATACTGCATTCCCCCCTCCCCAGATTAATGGTATCTTCTGAAATGGGGGAGCTCATCAGCAAAGTAGTCCCCCATAGTTATTTCTCAAGGGGAATTCATAATTACATTGCTGAATCTAGCTGCCTATCTGTCAATTAATCCCATATGTACTTGCCAATTAGGATTCAGAACTGTTGGTAGATTGCACTCTTTTTTTAGAAACATCCTGCATGCCATTTTCGGGTATGTCACTTTTCCACAAAGCTGAAAAAGCTAGAAAAACAATCAAATGAATCAGGGACAAGCAGGTCTTTAAAATTGGAAATCCTGAGCTTTCTTAATAAATCAACTAACTGACCAAGGCTCTTGCGGTTCGTTGCTGATGTTTCTTGGCAGTTACTTGTTCATTAAACTCAGAAACAACAATTAAAAATCAGGCTGAGTGGATTCCCCCATCCCACTCCATGAACTTATTAACGTAGGCACTGACCTGATTCAAAAAGAGTGACCTCAATATGAGAACTCAGGGCTAGACTTAGAAATGAAGGTAGAAGTAGTTTGTGGTGAACTGAATTCATGGATTCTTCAGGGAAGAAATGCCCTATTTGACAACGCAAACTAATGGTCATGCTAGAAAGACTAAACCAATTAGGCTCCACATTAGACCTGAAGTCAAAGCCAGGAACTTTGGAAGGTTGAAATGAACTGAAGGCAGTGCTCATCAGTTGGTGCATTTTGATGAATTGTTTTTAATCATCAGCTCTGGCCACTGCTGCCAATTGCAGTGGCTCATCCTCCTCCTCCTCCCCCCCAGATCTAGTTGTCTAGTTGTAAAATATCATGCCATAAATTCAGTGTAAATGAATGGACTACCACTTCTGCTTCTTCAGCTCCCTTACTGTTCTGTTCTCACTACAAGTTAATCTGTCTGCAGCTCGACATGAAGCTAAACCCACATATCCTCCAATAAAACAGATTGTGTACATGGATTTAGATCCTTTATTGAAAGAATAGGATATGATGAAACTGGGGAAAATAGGGATACATACAATGAGAACCAAATACAAAATAGGCAGTATTGAGTTGCTGCTGCACATAACAATTAATAAATACAACTAAACTAAATCTCACCAGCAATGTTCTGTGTGTGGCATGTGGGTTTGTCCTTGGACATGTGCCACAGATTAAGATGGATTCCTCTTTGTGCTTCTGTGTCCTCCAAATGCTAAAAGAAAAATGAGACTGGCTTTCAGGCATGTGCAGACTGATGGGTAAAGGGGTTGCTTCAGCTTCAAAAAATATAATTGGTATTTGTCCCTCTGGCCACTAGATGGGGCAAGAGAGCTACAACAGTATATCAAAAGTTTTATGCTGGGGCATGACACTTACCATTTTGATTCCTGGACATATGGAATATCCCATACAAAACTGGATCATACACAGATCAATTGGATTTCCATAATGTTATTGAGGGCAAGAGAGAGCACCTGAGAGGAAGAGCATTTATGCAAATAAGGATACATGTTCAGACAGCAATCTAAACAGCAGTCAAAAACTCCTTCAATTTCATAACTTGGATATTTTTATGTCCAAGGAAAGTTGACAAAAGTTTTATGAGGAGGTATATTTTTTCCCCAACCTTCCCATTCTCTGTGTTTTTCAATTACTTTCACAAGCTTGTTCCCATCTTCTCTTTTCATTCAGGAAATTGACTTAGAAAGGTTTAAGGAATTACCATTAAAAAAATAGCATGTTGGATCTGAGATTGGAGACACACATTCAGATCCATAATAAGCCATGGAAAGTCTCTGGATGATATTGGGAGAGTCTCTCTATTTCTCCAGCTAACCAGCCTCAAATTATTGTCACTATGACGATGAACAGGGGAGAGACCAGTGAGTATGTTGTCTTGAAACTCTCAGAGGAAAAGAGGGAACTACACATTATAATAACACACTAATGTACACAATGATTAAACCAAAACCAGCATTAATTTAGTGAGAATAGACACTTCTCATCCAGTAGTGGGATTCAATTTTTTTTTACTACTGGTTTTGTGGGCGTGGCTTGGTGGGCATGGCAGGGGAAGGTTACTGCAAAATCCCATTCCCTCCCCACCCCACAACCTCCTTTCCAGCTCCGTTCTCCTGTGCAGGGCAACAAAAGAAAACCCAGCCAATCAACTGGGACTCGGGAGGCGGAGAATAGATGGAGGCAGGGCCAGTCAGAGGTGGTATTTGCTGGTTCTCTGAACTACTCAAAATTTCCGCTACCAGTTGTCCAGAACTGATCAGAACCTGCTGAATACCACCTTTATTCTCATCCTATTCTTTTCTCACAGATTCAGGTCTAGAATTTGTGGGAAACTCTACAATAGAAATATGAAGATGGAAACCAGAAAAGGGATAGCATGGAGGGGCTATAGCAAAATGACATTTTTTTCTGCTGCATCATTTTGAACAAATCTCAGATGGGAACAATCAGGCTTTAAACTTAGCCCTTCTGAACTGTAGAAACTTCAGTAAGCTTTGGGAAAGTGCAAATGACAGGGTATATAAATGGGATTCTGACTAGGGCTGTGTGTATGTGTTTGAGTGAATGAGAAAGATACTCTTTTCCCACGACATATAAACAGCTGAAGCAACATCTGCATTTTGCTATGTGTGGATTCCTTAAAGCAATGTTTCTTATCCTCAGCAACTTTAAGATGCATGGGCTCCCACTCTCTTGTGGCTGGGGAATGCTGGGAACTGAAGTCCATACTTCTTTAAAACTCCTGAGATTGAAAACCGCTGTCTTATAGCAGTGCCCTCACCAGCCACCTTAAGATAAAAATCTATAAATGTCAGAAAAATAAAATAAATAACAAACGTATTGTCATTGTTTAAGGTTATTAATGTTAATGTGACTTTTAAAACAGAAGTAATTATTTTTTCTGCTTGCAAGGAGGGTTGACAAAGTTGGGCTGCTTCCTTGTACAACAGAGAGATGTTATGCTCACAAAAGATCTGGAGAACCTCTTCCCAATCATTTTTGAAGTCTTCGTAGCCTACATGTATGCATGAATAAAGTATTTGTATGTGCATGAGCGAATGTGGTGGCTGCATTGGTATGGTCACTTTTGAAATACCATCGCAGAAGGACTCTGGGTATATTAAATAAAGCTTTGCAGCATTAATATATTCAGTTTCCCTCATTTTAGCTGGGACAGGAAAGAATGTAGCTGTTTGGTGTACTAGTTAGTAAGTATCTGGAACCAAATTTCTGATTCAGGTTAAATGAGTTGTATATCTGCTGAGATCATCTTCTGGATGCAACACGCCTCTAAATTCATAGGCAAGGTTTGAAACAGAAGCCAAACAAGACCTCCAGCCTTCCTTGTAAGAACTTCCAAAGATGCTTCCAGATTCAGACAGGGGAATCTTAGCCTCTTTATCTTTGCTTTCACAGCAGCTGTCAGATTAAAAAAACAACAACTTTGTTCTGGAAGAAATCCCATCTTACCTTGATAGTCCATTCCACAAGGGTATAAAATGTTGCCTGTGGTTAGGACTACACAAAGCATTCAAAAGAAATTCTTTGCACCACCCAGTAGTCAAAATGAAACACTTTTCAAATTGCCAAAGCAATAATATGTTTTGCAAGATTCACACCACTATTTTAGAAGCAGTTTCCATTTCTCTCAAACTGATTTTTGGTCTTCAATGTCAAATCAGTGAGTTGTGTTTTTTATTTCTGCTGCTGTCATCTCAATCTTCTTGAGAATTTCATTCCTCGTGAAAAAAAAATCTGGATATCTTGAAAGCTTGCATACTTTGTGACCTTTGAATTGTCCTGGAACAAAAAATATTGCTTTCAGATTGATTTAAGGAACAAACCTATCCTCTCCTTTCTCACATCATATTAACAGTTTAAGAGATCCCAAGTGCTTTATTTTGAACTGAGTATCATCACTGTGAAGTCTTAAGTCATGCTGTTCCAAAATCATTGACCATTTACTGATCACCAGAGATAATATACCCCAAACACCAATATTTATAATGAGAGGGACACCAGGAAGAAATGATGAAATGCACATCATGCAAAACTCTACTCTGTTCATACTTGCATCATAACATCATAGTTATGGCTGAGATAAATTTATTCACATCGATTTATAGGTATGCACATTTCCCACAGAAGTCCATTGTGGCTTTTCCTTAACATCTAGCCCTGTCCCAGAGCATCTCCAGCTTTGCTGCATTGGGTAGGAAAATAAGTAGTTTTCCAGCATTAGGGAGAATATTATCCTGGATGCCATTGCAGTAAGCATGCCAAAGTTAGGCCTGGCAGGAAGCTCATGTACATTTACTGGGCTTTCTTCATAGTTGGAATCTGAAGCCAAGTCAGAGTGTCTTTAGTTAGAGTTTCTAATTGCTGTCATGGTGCTACACAGGAAAGAAACCTCCAGTCAAGACTTTCTTGTCAGTTTGAATGAATACAGATATTCAGCCATCATGGCTGTATTTTAACAGACTTCTCTTGTGGTTAATTTCAACAGGAGTAAGAGGAAAGGTAGCATAAATTTTGGGTTAATGCATTGTTTCTGTCCTTGCATTTGTCTGTCAATTAGTAAATGATACCAACAAGGGGTCCTCAGTGCTGTCTGAGCTTGGTTGTTTTCCTGCAGACATTTCATCGCCCAAACTAAGTTACATCATCAGGATGATTTTTCCAAATTTAGGTAAGTTGGGTAAGAAACATTTGCAAGAAAACAACCTAGAAATAAGGAGAAAATTTATGAAAGTGAGAACCATCAACCAATGGAACACCTTGCCTTCGGAAGTTGTGGGAGCCTCATCACTTGAGACTTTCAAGAAGAGATTGGACTGACATCTGTCAGAAATTGTGTAGGGTCTCCTGCTTGGGGGGGATTGGACTAGATGATCTCCAACTCTGATTATCTGTATCTGTATGAAACCAAGCTCAGAGAGTACCAAGGGCCCTTCATTTCAACCCTGAACTACAGATATTGTTTTGTTGATAATGATAGAAGGTCCACACCCAACCTTATTCTTCAGTTTGGAAGGTTGTCACTTGGTGGTATTAAACAGGTCTCTTTGCCATCTGATTAAAAGAGATTGAGAAATAGTTTAAGCATTAATGAAAAGAGCACAGCAGAAGACACAAATCTGCATAGCTATTCATTAAAGCCCATGTCACACTGCACCAATGGATGCAAAGAGGATGTAAAATGGAGAAAAATGCTTGCCATCCATTGGAAAACGCGATGCATCCGTTGTGTACTCATTGCGTATGTCTTTCATACGCTCTATCCGTCAAACATCCGTCTACTGCTATTTCATCCGCTCAAAAAGTTTTGAGCTGCACAAAACTTTTTGAGTGGATGAACTTTCTGCCGTGTACGATCTACATCCGCGACACATACGGGCAACAAACGTTCTATGTCCGTTGTCATCCGTTACACGTTCACTGTATCCTCTCGGCATCCTCTGGGCATCCCCACAACTCACATCTGCTCCAGCAGAAAACAGAAAGAGGGTGGAAGTGAAAGGTACGCAGAACGTCCACACAGCGTTAGCAGCACGGACATAGAAAGGATGAAAGAGGATGCAGCTCGGATATAAAGCATTAAAACGGACAAAATGTTAGCATATGGGATGTATCTCCGATATTTAGGATATCTGGAGGATGCCTAGAGTATGTGGAAGGACACCTAGCAGAAAACCAACATTTCCTATAAAAAGGGGGAGGAAATCACCTGGATCTCACTATCAGTCCAGCAGCCGTGGTGTGCAGACCTCTTCACCCTTGCTCTTGCTTTTCCACATCATCCATTGATGTCCACCATGGATCATTGCACACTCCTTTTGGTAGCTGCAATCATTCAACACCAGAACCAAGCCCTCTTCAGACTGTTTCACCTTTTCTACGCAAGGAGAAGGAGACGTCCAAGAGCTGTCTGGGTCCAAAGATGGATCGGGAGAAGAGTGGAGTTTGGACTCTATGACAAGCTGATGGTGGAGCTGAGGAATGAAGACCCTTGTGCATTCCAGAACTTCATGAGGATGCCACCAGCCATGTTTAACGAAGTTGTGGAGTGTCTGAGACCCAGGTTGACCGAGGAAAAAACCAACTTCTGTCCCAGCCTGGACCTTGGACTGAAGGTGGCACAGACTCTGCGCCACCTGGCCTCCGGGACCACATACAGGAGCATGCAGTACACCTGGAGGGTGCCACACAACACCATCAGCATTGTGGTCAGAGAAGTGGTGCAGGCCATCATCGAAGAATACGTGGAGGAGCTCGTCCAGTGTCCCACCACTGAAGAAGGCTGGAGGAAAGTTGCAGAAGAGTGGTATCAGAGGTGGAACTTTCCCCACACCATTGGAGCCATAGATGGCAAGCACGTGGCCTGCAAAGCTCCAGCCAACTCAGGGTCCAATTATTACAACTACAAGGGCTTCTTCAGCATCATCCTCTTTGCCATGCTTGATGCTGACTACAAGTTCATGTACATCGATGCTTCAGGCAACGGGTCAGCTTCAGATGCCCAGATATACAATGCCAGTGACCTCAAGGATGGGCTGGAATGCAACCTCATCATGGGTTTGCCAGATCCAGACCCCCTATCCAATGACACACAAGATGTGCCCTACTTCATCGTGGGGGATGACGCCTTCTCCCTCACAACCTACCTCATGAAGCCCTACACCTCCAGACTCCTCACCCGTGAAGAGAGGATCTTCAACTACAGGCTGTCCAGGGCAAGACGGGTGGTGGAGAACGCCTTTGGCATCCTGGCCAACAGGTTCCTGGTACTTCTCACCACCATGCAGCATTACCCAGGGACTGTGAGGAGCATCGTGGAAGCTTGCTGCATCCTGCACAATCTCATGTGCACCCGCTACCCAGTGTTGTAGAACAGGCTTGTGGACCGTCAACAAGGCAATGGGGACATGGAGCCTGGGGAATGGAGGCAAGGACAAAACCTGATAGACACTGTGGATGTGCCAGGCCCCAACAGAGCTTCACATGAAGGGAAGAAGCAGTGCAACCTCCTGAAACACTGGTGCAACTCCCCAGCTGGAGCAGTGGAGTGGCAAGACAGGATGGTAGATGCTTAATGGATGCTTCCTTGAGCCTGTCTCATCACACTGATGAGATTGTGCCATGTATGCTGAGTTGCCCTACAATGAAGAGGGCATTAATAAAGAGTTTTGTTTATTTTGAAATGTGTTGATCAAGTGAATAAATTGTTATTGATAAAAAAGGGCCATATGTGTGGCAGCTGGGAGAGTGGACCATACAGTCCCACTATGCTTGTACTGGAGGTTTATCTATCCCACAACTATCCTTACCCATCCCACAGCTATCCTTACCCATCCCACAGCTATCCATCCCACAGCTATCCTTACCAATCCCACAAGCATGCAAAGGCTTAACCCTTTTTTCAAAGTTTTCACCAACACTTTATTAAGTAAAAAAAATGAACCAAGTGTGTGAAGCAAAGATAACCTTTATTAATAACAAACTGTATGACTTTATTAAAAAGCAAAATGACCCAAGTAAAATGTCTTAAGCAAAGATAAAGTGAACAGGTAACAACTCAGTCTCTGGCACTCTTCTTAGTCACTCTGAGGCGTGCCCATGGTCTCAGATGTAAAGGGGCCAGGGACTGTGGAGGTGGCTGTGGCTGGAGTGCTGGTCTGAGGTGCCATTGGGGTGCCTGGCCCCGAGAGTACAACAGGAGATGGTGTGTGCAGGAAACTCTCAGAGAGCTGACTCAGTCCCATGAGCTTGAGAGGCCCTTCATCAAGTACCTGGGATGTGAGGTCCAAGACTGATGACAGATGTTCTGAGAAAGGGCTTGGCTATGGGGTGGAGGAAGGAGGAGTGTCGTGGGGCTGTCTCATCTGCAGCTGGGTCAGGTGAGGCGTCTGTGGCATCTGTGGCATCCGAGGAACCTGGGCCTGGACTGGAAAGGGCTGCCTCTGCTGTGGGAAGTCCTGGTAGTGGTAGGCTTGGTAGGTGAGGGGCTGTTGGAATCCGTGGAAGGGCTGTGACATCGCCTGGGGTGGAGGAGCAGACCTGGAGTGGGTAGGAGCAGGTTCAGCTGGGCCTGGAGGGTGGTGCAGAAGAGCTGTGATCCTCTCCTTCATCACCTGGTAATGGGCCTCGGGCATGTCCATGAGGGTCTGGCTCACGTAGGTGATGAAGGGCTTGTGGTTCGAGGATGGTATGTTGAAGTGGACCAGCTGGGAGAAGAGATTTGTGCTGGCTTTGATTGTGTCCCTGATCTCCAAGAGGACAGTGTGGCTCTGTCCCTCCAGTCTGCCTCTCTGCCTGCTTTCTGTGGAGGTGGAGCTGGGAATGGGGATGGGTTGGTCTCTGGTGGCTGCCTCTTCTTGCTCCACCTGAGACAGGGGATCTTCCACGTCCTCTGGCATGGGGAGTGCAGCTGTCAGAGGGGTCTCTGTCGTGGGGCTCTCCAAAGACACCTGCCTGGACACGGTATCTATCTCCTGGCTGGAAGAGGAGTGGCTCTTTGTGGGCTGTCTGAGGGAGAGGGTTGACAGAGGGGCTGCTCCTCGGTGGCGGATCTCACCCTCCAGGAAGCTGCACCTGGCCATGACATAGGTCTCCCGGTCAGTGATCTTGACAGCGGCCTGCCCAGATTTCTTCAGGTGCAGCTTGCCATACCAGGTGTGCATGTGCTTCCACCATCCAAGGAGTACATCTGAAGTGTAGCCCAGGCTCTCCGCTTTCTCTCTCCAAGCTGCATGCTTTCTCTTGGTGTCCCGATAGAGCCTGTGGCCCTTCCTCCACAGGTACTCGTTCTCCCTCAGCCATTCCAGCACCTCCTCCTCACGGTCTTCGGAAATGGAGTACTGTTTCCTGTCTCCCTTCTCCTTGCCTTGCCTCTTCCTCCCTCTGGCAGGGGCTTCAGGGCCTTCAGCAGCAGGGCTTTGAGGGCCTTGGGGCTGGTCCATCACAACAGCAGCAGCAGCAGCAGCAGCAGGAGAAGCACCAGCAGCACCAGCAGCACCCGCAGGAGAAGCACCACCACCAGCAGCAGGAGAAGAAGCACCAGCAGCAGCAACACCAGGAGCAACACCAGCAGCAGCAACACCAGGAGCAACACCAGCAGCAGCAGCAGAAGCACCAGCAGCTTCAGAGTCAGCGCCAGGGGTTGGGGTGGTGGTTCTGTCCTTCTTGCCAGGGCTGGCAGGAGTAGGCACAGGCTTCCTCTTCTTCCCCATGGTGTTCTCTCAAGATGTCTCTGGCAGCAGGTCTTTCCTCTGAATAGTGACTGCTTGCGAGCTGCATCCTTTTATATCCGCGGAACTTACGCAATTCATCCTCCCCGCATGCGCAGTGAATGCTTTGCATCCACTACGCATCCGCTATGCATCTGCTATGCATCCTATAGGGGTCCGTGATGCATCCGTGTCATCCGCTATGCATTCCGCTCCTTCCGCTACGCGTCCACTTCGCTATTCTCCCCCAGAAGCCCTGCGGATGTGTCATCCACTTCCATCCACTTTCATCCGCTAGGCTTCCTACGAACATCCGCTTTACATCCCCGCTACATCCTCCCCACGTCCGTTCCTTTCCGTTGTTTTCTGTTCTGTTTGTGCAAATTTGGGGCACTTTTGAGAGTGGATAAGAACGGATGGAGCCACCCCTGAAATTTTGCTCGTCCACTGTGTCCTTTTTGCATACGTTTTGCATCTGTTGGCCAGTGTGACCTAGCCTTTAGAAATAAAGGCAATCCCTTAAATAGAACAGCAATGCTAATCTCTTCACTATTACCCCCAAGCTCTGCACTTTTTAACAGATTAACAGACTTGGAAGGGACCTTGTAGGTCATCTAGTCCAAATCCCACCCAAGCAAAAGACCCTATACCATTTCTGACAGATAGCAGTCCAGTCTCTTCTTGAAAGCTTCCAGTGATGAGGCTCTCACAACTTCTGAAGGCAAGCTGTTCCATTGGTTGATTGCTCTCATTGTCAGAATTTTTTTCCTTATTTCAAGGTTGAATCTCTCTTTGTTCAGTTTCTAACCATTATTACTTGTCTGGCCTTCAGGTGGCTTGGAAAATAGCTTGACCCCCCTCTCCTCTCTGTGGCAGCCCCTCAAATATTGGAAGACTGCTATCATGTCTCCCCTGGTCCTTCTTTTCACTAGACTAGCCATGCCCAGTTCCTGCAACCATTCTTCGTATCTTTTAGCCTCCAGTTCCCTCCCCCCCCCCCAATCCTCTTGGTTGCTCTTCTCTGTACTCTTAAATACTTAAATGCACTCTTAAATACAGGGACACAATCAGCGTTCATCTCATTGCTGAAATAGTCTAGCTTTTAGATAGCTTAAAGCAAATGGCAGCAAGCCACAATCAGGCTACCCACCTCTTCCCAATTGCAGGCACATTACTGCATATGTCAAATTGGGTGAATCACAGGGTTTCAAGAAACTAACGTGGTCTTGGTTCAAATTTAGCATCATGTTTTGGATTTGTGGATTTGTTCATAGCTTTTCAACCCCACCCCTGTTTTGGAATAGAATAGGATGAAATGCAAAGCAATCAAGCAAGTAAACAGATAAATAAATCATGTGAAACAGATGGAGAGGAGTCTGAGTAAACATTTGGTAGCAGCAGTCTGTTTTCTTTGAGTTTCCACCTCAAAGGCAATCATAAGCCTTTGTCATACCCTCAACTGAATTCCTTGAAGACTTACAAAATTCTTCATAAATCAGCTTCTGACAAACCTCAGGCCATCTGATCTTTCCCTATTGCTAATCCTCATCTGTCAGGGAAGGTTTTAGATCTCAAAGACCAAAGCTGAGAGAATCATTATGTGACAAGAAAACACTGCATGTTCCAATGGGTGGTATATATTAAAAAAAAAGTCATTCTTTTCTTCTCTTTCCCAGTTTGTTCTGGAGGAGGATTGCTATCGTTTTAGTGGAAATCACAGATTTCTGCCAGTAACAATATCTTTAAAAACACTCCATACTGTTCGGTTCCCATTTTCTTTCAGCTTGAGGTGGTAAAGACATATGGACAGCTAGATATAGGAAATCCATACCTCATCAAAACAAAACATTTTGCTGAAACAGGGTAGAGGAGAAGAATGCTTTTAGGTGTGTTAATTTACAGACACACATTTTGAAACAACAACTGCCACTTAAATAGGATAAAAAAGATGGAGAACTATCGCTAAGTGCTCCAATTTCAAATTTTTCCATTTTTAGCAATCTGCATAGGCTTGGACTGCATAGGCTTGGACAGAGAGCAGGTCATGAACACAGGACTAGCCTACAGTTATTTGTATCTAATTTATTGAATATTTATGAGCCTTTTTTTTTTTACAGTTTGTAGCTGGAAGAAAGAATTGGCGTAACTATTGCTATGATATCAAATTTAACTGAATAAACAGAAACCCCTTTTATTATCTCATGCCTTATTTTTCTCCTCCACCATGTTCAATCATCTCTTGCCATTGGATTAATGAAGACTGGAACAACAGTTTTGAGGAATCTATTGTCTGGTAAGAATATTTCCCTGAGCTTCATGTCTGACAAAAGATCTGGGGACCCTTAGGGCTTTTCAACCTTAGCAACTTGAAGAGATGTGGACTTCAACTCCCAGAATTCCTCAGCTGGCTCAGGGATTCTGAGAATTGATGTTCACACCTCTTCAGGTTTCCAAGGTTGAGAAACACTGTCTTACAGGGTAATTATTTGTTTGTTGCCAAGATCACCAATTTGCACAACTTCCCTGACTGGAAAAGTTTATCGAACAAAAAGCAGCACAGAACTGGTAAGCTGTCTTACTTTAAGTATCCGTTCCAACTTTCTCTCTTTTTTGTGGAAAAAAAGTCCCCTTGGCCTCCTCCCAGTTCCAAAATCCAATGGCATCTTTCTTTTGGTGTTCATGGTTATTCTAGTTATCTGTCAAGTCTCGAAGACTGAAGACAAATCCAAGCTTGGTCCCTCAGATGCTGAAACCTCAGCCTGAGCTTTTGCCAGAATGAAAAAGAAAGCTCAGGAAGTGATGCACAAAATTAGTGATGCCTGCCAAGTCTCACTGGTAGAGTGCTCAGGTTGGCTTGCTTTCCTCTGGATCATCTTCTAGGTCAGACTAGGAAGTGAGCCAATGTGGTACACTCACCCTTCCTCCAATACTCTTCATCACTGTTCTCCTTTTAAAACTATTGGATTGTTTTAATCCATCCTGCCTGCTCAGAGCACTGTTAACCCTGGTTCCTCTATCTTCAAAGAGAATGAAACAAGACCTACAGGTCTACAGGCCAGTCAGCAAGGAATAATTGATTCCATCTGAGGACACAGCTATGGAAGTCATCAAATCACAGCCCATGTTTCCTCTCCAAGCTTTTCAGCTCATAAACTACTGACCTAGGAAGGATGGAAGGCTGAGTGAACCTTGGGAATATTCTTGCATCACGGAAGGCCTTGCCCAATTATCAACCAGCCTTTCTTGGCATCTTCTAAAAGTGTGGCTGGTTGGAAATCAGACTGAACACATTCCCTATGATAGGGAAGACAGATGTCTCCTGGATCTGGGAACATCGAATAGGTAACATCTGGGACTTGCATGTTCCTTCAATGATCTTGTAGCATTCCAACTCAGAATTCCTGAACCATTGAAAAAAAGGTATGTTTACTTATCCACTGAGATAAAAGAATTTTGGAATTCTGTTAGAATGTGGCCATCAACAGAAGTGGGAAGGACAGTGTTGGAAAATCCATACAGTCCTATCTCCTTTGAGAAAGATGATAATTTACTTGGTTTAACATAATGTTCCTTCACTTATCAACATTTCATGACTTCTTTTCTCCCTTTCTTTCATTTTTTCTTTTCCAAAATATGTTCTTTCTTGGTACATTAAAAGTTCATTCAGTCTCCGGAAATGAAGCGTTTCTGCCAAGACCTCCGGCTGAGAAAATAGGAACAAGATGCTTCTTACTTGCAAGAGATTTTTCTGTTGAATTGTCTAGTAGTATCTTAGGATGAAGAACTCTGAAAGCTCAAAGAGCACCACTGGCAGATTTTAAAGCCATCACAAAAACACGTGGGATGAAAACAGCAGAAAAAACTTCCATTGCAAAAGAAAAGATTGTACTCCATTGTACTGTAAGAGACCAAACATAGATCAAAAAACATCTGATGGCCAGATCATAAGGGAACAGGTGATCTTCCATCATGTTACATGGTTGTTTCAAAGGTGTTTTTTCAAGAAGCAATTGGACTTTCTTGTTTTTCTTTGAAGACGTTTTGCCTCTCATCCAAGAAGCTTCTTCAACTCTTCAAAGAAAAACAAGAAAGTCCACTTGCCTCTTGAAAACACACCTTTGGGACATCATGTTATTTGATGACAGCAGGCTGGCCTAAGTAATGCAAGATAATCAATGTGGGGTTCACAGATCACAATCTCACAGCTAAAGCCTCTGCTACAAATAGTAAATTGGAATTTTCTGATAAAGCCTAGGTATGGCTGAGGAGACATCAAAGCTGCATGGTGAAGAGTGGATGCTTCGAAGGCAGATGTTCAAATCCTAATTCAGAAGAATCAGGAAATAGGAAAGATCTCTGACACAGATCCTGGAAAGATATCAACCAATCAAACTGAACAACATTGAACCAGAGACAAATGGAAGCAACGATAGGAGACGTCCTTATGCAGGAACTGACAAAAGAGATCTTGTGCACATAAGCCTACCTAGTGTTGTTGGATGAAATGTCAAATAGTGATTTGCATGTCTTAAATGGCTGTCATTGATGCAGTGCTGTGGACATAAGTATGCATCATTTCAGGGTTTCCAATAAAATCAGTTACTTAGCAAGTGTTGTGCTTAGTAATGGGCTCTTGAGAAATCATTTAGATAAAATAAATAAATGGGAATTATCACAGTGGGGCTGTGTTTCCATCACCTAAAACAGGGGTGTCAAACTCAAAGCCTGGGGGCCACATCCAACCCATGGGGGTGCTTAAATCTTGCCCTTGGGGCCATCCTGGAAATAGCAAAGGACTGGCCCATGGTGCCTCTGCCAGCAAAAATGGAACTTGCAAATTTCACACGTGCTCTGTCACCCAAGCTCCATTTTCGCTGGCAGAGAATTGCAGGAGGTCATCACAACCGAAAATGAAGCTCAGGAGCCCGTTTTCGCTGGCAGAATGCTTGGCCACCACAAGCGCCCCTGACACTGGTGATGTCATGCTGGCCACACCCACCCTGGTCACACCCATCCCAGCCCCCCAAGGTCAGACACAACCCTGATGTGGCCCTTAATGAAATCAAGTTTGACACCTATGACCTAAAACCTCAGTTTTGTTAACATTAACACTATTGTTTATATTTTACTTTGGCCAACAAGTTTCAAGGTATTCTATTGTGCTTTAGGATTGCAATTTGCTTTTATATGTGGTAAACTGGAAATAAAAACCAATCCTATTCACAATTGCTCAGAAGGACATTCTGTTACAGTTGCTCAGAGGAAGGGAAGGGAAGGGAAGGAAAGGGGAGGAATCTGGGGAAGGAGAGGGGAGAAAGCATGGAAGAGGGAAGAGGGAAAAGGAAGGGGAGAGGAGAGGAGAGGAGGAAGAATCTGAGGAGGGGGAGGGGAGGAATCTAGGGAAGAGGAGGGACAGTGAGGTAATGTGGGGGGAAAGGAAGGGAAGGGAAGGTAGTTTTATGGACATTCTGGGACCATCAAAACTTTGAAATCAAAATGAGTATGCTAGACATTATGGACATATAATCTGAAACAAAATGTTGTGTTCGTGAAGAATGAGACCGGAGACCAGCATAACTTCAGCTCTTTTATTTAGTGCAGAAAGTCCGTCTGAACCAGGAGCCGTGGCAGCTCTTTTTATAGAGGTTGCTCATGGCTAGTGGCCAATGATGGCTACTTGTTTTTCCCGCCACTGAGTTGGCCAATCATAGGTTAGCTATTATTGGCCAATCAGTGTCGAGACAGGAACCAATGAGCTTCTAGCATTTCTTGACCAATAGGAATAGATTATTTGAAGTATGTTAACATGGAACACCCCTCCCCTCTTGGTATGGTCCTACCTTACGTAGTCACGTAAGTAGGCGGGGCTTTTAGGTTGCTTAGTTGACCTACGCAGTTTAGTTGTGTTGTCATCTTCAACAGGTTCGGATGGGATCGCTGTTCCTCCCGTCCTTCTCTGTGGAACCTCCTGGAAGGAAGAGTCAGCCATGCCGCTCCCGCCCGGCCTACTCGGGCTGGTAGAGTCGGCTTGGCTGCTCCCTTCTGGAGCGGCATCTAGGTCTTCTTGTGCCTCCTGCTCCTCTTCACTGAAGACTTCTGCGGGTAGGTCGTTGTTTTTGTCTGAATTTATTTGCGAATGTTGTTTATTGTGTATATTTTGATTTTGTGGGGTTTCTTGTTCTGCTGGAGGGTTTCTCCCTCCCCCCTGATTTGTGTTTAAGGGGTCTCCCCCCCCTCTCTGGTTGGTCTATTAATATTTTCGTGTAGTGTTAGTGCTGTTTCTGGTGTATGTGTGCATTGGTCTTCGTGTCTGGGTATGTCAGTGGTGCGTTCCAGTGTTCATGATCGTAACTGATCAATGTGTCTCCTCCAGGTTCTGCCATTGTCTGTGTCTCAACTATAGGACCAAGGTCCTGTTATATGAGTTATTTTCGCCGGTACCCACAGTGGGTGTCCGGTGAGATTTAATTTGTCTAAAGTTTTATTTGTCTAATTTGTCTAAAGTTTCTTTGATACACCGGACCATGCATTCCGCCCTGCCATTCATAGCCAGTTGACCTAGTGATGTCAAAGCATGTCTTATGCCATGTTTGGCAAGGAATTTTTCAAACGTTAGTGCAGTAAACCGTGGGCCATTATCTGAGACGAGCAAGTTCAGTAACCCAAGTGTGGTGAATAGTTTCTGTAGTTGTTTAATAATTGCTTCTGTGGTGGTTGAGTTCATGACGCTTACCTCTAGCCAATTGGAGTAAGCGTCTACTATGATTAAAAATGTATATCCTTTTGTTGGATCCGCAAAATCTATGTGGATTCGGGATCAGGGCCCCCTTGGTGTTTCCCAGTCTAGTATAGGTGCTGAAGGGGGTGCAGGTCTGGATTTTTGGCATTTCCCGCAGGTTTCAACCCATTTCCCAATATCCTTGTCCATTCCTGGCCACCATACATAGCTTCTGGCCAGGGATTTCATTCGTACAATGCCCAGGTGGCTGTCATGCAACATGCTCAGTACTTGTTCTTGTAACGGTTCTGGTATTACCACCTGGTCCCCCCATAATATGCAACCTTTTAATAATAACAGTTCAGTTTGCCTATTCTTGAAAGATTTAAAATTAATGTCTGTCTCATTTTCTGGCCACCTTTTTCCTACCCAGTTTAAGACTTGTGACAAGGTTTTGTCTCTTGCCGTCAATCTTGCAATGTCCCCTGCGGTTATGGGTAGGTTTGACAATGTCTCAATCTGTAGGGTGGATGTGGTTGGTGCCGGATCAGTTCCTAGTTGTGGTAGGGGAGTATGGCTCAATGCATCAGCATGGGAAATGTCTTTGCCCAGTCAGTGAATCAGTTTATAGTTATAGGCTGCCAGGAACTTGGACCACCTTGTCATTCTAGGGGATAGTATTTTTGGGGTGGCTCTGTTCCCAGCTAGTATTCCCAATAGAGGTTTGTGGTCTGTAACAAGGGTAAAAGTCCTACTGTAAAGGTATTCGTGGAACCGTTTGACACCAGATATTGCTGCTAATGCCTCTCTGTCCAATTGACTGTAGTTTCGTTCACTTTTTGATAGTGTTTTGGAGTAGAACGCAATTGGTGCTTCTCTCCCATCAGGCAGGATGTGGCTAAGTACGGCTCCGACGCTGAACGGTGATGCGTCGCAGGTGACTGTTAATGGTAGTGTCTTGCTGTATTGCATTAATACCAAGTCGAAAGTGATTAGGTCTTTTACCCTCTGGAACGCTGTCTCTTCACATCGTCCCAAGGTCCAGGTGGCTGCCTTGTCCAAAAGCCTATGTAGTGGTTCTGCTGTCGTTGCCTTCTGTGGCAGAAAAACATTATAAAAATTTATAAGTCCCAAGAATGCTTGCAACTCTACCTTGTTTTTTGGTCTAGGTGCTTCTTTGATTGCCTTATTTTTTTTCCTCTGTGTGGTGAATGCCCTCTTTGTCGATTTAATACCCCAGGAAGTCAACTTTTGAGGTGGCTAATTGGCATTTTTCTTTTTTTACCTTGAGTCTTCTGGAACCTTTGTAAAACCACTCTGAGACGTGCTTCTAGTTGTCTCTCGTCGCTAGCTGACACTAGCACGTCATCAAAGTATGATAAAAGGAGTATACTCCTTTTATCCCCTGTAATAACTTCTCCATTAGGCTTTGGAACACCCCTGGGGCTACGCTGACTCCAAATTGCAGCCTTTTGCATTTGAAGACTCCTCTATGAGTCACAATCGTTTGCACCTCTGCTGTTTCGGGGTTGACAGGTAATTGTTGGTATGCTTGGGCAAGGTTGAGTTTTGCGAAAACCTTGCCTTTCCCCAATGAGTGTAGTAGGTGTTGCACGACCGGAACAGGATATGCGCTTTGTTGTAGTGCATGGTTCAGGGTAGCCTTGTAGTCCCACAGATTCTCATGGACCCATCCAGTTTAACTGGGGTCACAATTGGGGTCTCCCATTTGGCGTGGTCAATTTATTCCAAAATACCTTGTGCTATTAGTTTGTTAAGTTCCTCATCAATCTTTGGTTTTAGTGCGAAGGGGACTCGCTTCACCTTCAGCCTCATTGGAGCTATTGTTGGATCTAAATTAAATGAAATAGGGGACCCTCGGTATTTGCCTAATTTTCTATTGAAGATGTCCTGGAATTAATTAACAGCTGTTAATGCCGGTCATTCCGATTTCTAGAGGTTCGAACCACTCGAGTCCCAATAGGCTTGGTCGGTTTGGGTCTACGATGGCTAGTGGCAAGATTTTCTTGTGTTCTTTGAAAGTTATTTGGAAATGGCCGAGTCCGACTACCGGTATTCTGTTTCCCTGGTAGTCCTTTAGGATTAGTGATTTGTGTTCTAGTTCAGCTCTGCCAATGTGTGGTACTAGTTTTTTAATGGTATCCCATGACACCATCAATAGGTATGATCCGGAATCTACCTCCATTTTACATTCTTGGCCCTCGATCCGGACTGCCACATGTACTTTTTGGCCATTTGTTGTGTTAGAGTGACCGATGGTTTTGGTGTGTTTCTTCTTTTCTATAGTTCTCGTTTAGCCGCTTGCCTTTGCTTTTGTGACTCTCACGGCTCCACATTTGTCTATCCTTAGTTCTTGGTGGTGTGTTGTCTCTACATCGGGGGCTTGCAGTTTCAGCATACTCTTGTGATGTGACCCCGTCTCTCACAGTACCGGCACACAGTGTCTAAGAACCGGCACTCAGAACGGGGGTGGTCTCCTCCACACCCGGCGCACTGAAACCCCGACTTACAACCTTTCTTCAGCCATTGATCTCGTTCAGCCTGGAGTCTGTGGATTTCCTCCTCATCGTCATTGTTGATTCCAGATGATCCACTCTCGCTGTAGTGTGTGGTGGTTTTGAGTGCGCTTCTCTGCCTTCTTTTCTGAGCCCTGGCTCGTTTCAGTCAGAGTTTTGGATGAATTCACATTCATCTATTGCATTTTGGCCACTGATTTTTTAGTTGCTTTTGCTGCCGTGGCTTCAGCAATAGCCTCAGTAACTGTAATCTTTGGCTGGGTTAGCAGCCGGCTTTGTAGGGTGAGGTCTCTCAGTCTGAGGACCACACGATCCTTCATGGCTTTGTCCATGTTAAGGAATTCATATGCCCCTCCAATGTCCCTGAGAGCCGCTACGAAGTCTGTGATGCTCTCACCTTCTCTCTGGTCCCGTTTGTAAAATTTGTGTCTCTGAATAAGGCTGGAGACGGTCGGTGCATAGTGAGCCTTCAGCAGCTTTTCTAGGTCTGGCCAGGCCATCTGTTTCACATCTTCTGGTTTTGCCAGTGCTTTGGCCATCTTGAACACTGCGGGCCCACAGTGCGTCAGTAACACAGCTCTTTTTCAATTGTCTGAGATTCCTTGCAAATCGTCGCTTTCCAGGAACATGAGGAATCTATTGATGTAGGATTCCCAGTCCTCTGTTGCTGGGTTAAATGCTGCAGGTGGTGAGTTGGTTCTGGCCATTTCGTCTGCTCAGTTCTCGATGCCACGTGCTCAACTGGTCTCCTCTCTCAAAATCCCACTTTCGACGCCAGTGTTGTGTTCACGAAGAATGAGACCGGAGACCAGCGTAACTTCAGCTCTTTTATTTAGTGCAGAAAGTCCATCTGAACCAGGAGCCATGGCAGCTCTTTTTATAGAGAGGCTGCTCGCGGCTAGTGGCCAATGATGGCTACTTGTTTTTCCCGCTGCTGAGTTGGCCAATCATAGGTTAGTTATTATTGGCCAATCAGCGTCGAGACAAGAACCAATGAGCTTCTAGTATTTCTTGACCAGTGGGAATAGACTATTTGAAGTATGTTAATATGGAACACAAAGGACTGTTAGGAGATGACTAGGCCCAGCAGTTTCTCTCCACAAATCATTTCAAGAGGCCTTAAAGGTAAAGGTCTTATATTTTTCTAAATGAAGAGGCTGGAGGGTGTGGCTCATAAGGTGAGCTGTGCTCTCCGGTTACACATAGGCAGCCAGAATGGCCTAACCACTTTGTGCATTTGTCTGTGAATCTCAAGTCAGTGACAAGCAGGCTACAATACTGTGAGCCAGATGGGAAATGTGGAAAACCCATTGCTGGATTTTGTTGGTTCATCTATTTCCAAGTTGTCAACATCCAATTCTTCATCGCTCCTTCTCTCTCCATTCCCAGTTCCAAGTGTAGACTTCTCCTTCTAAGAATATTATAAAGAAATGAATTTTGTGCAGAACTTCTTGCCCTCAGAATGTTAAATGAAGATATAACCACTGACAGGGCTTGCTGTGTTCAGGTAGACTGAACAGATTTTGTGCATTTTAATGAAGAGGTAGCAAGCTCCCAATTTTTAAGCTGCCCATGAATTTTGATGAAAAAGACATATATCAGATAGTTGTCTATTGAATTTCTCAGTCATCTAGGTCATAGTTGTCTCAAAGGTGCTTTTTCAAAAGGCAACTGGATTGCTTTTTTCTTGAGGGAGATGTTTGGCTTCTCATAGGCAAAAGTTTCTCTGGGTTCATCATTATGTCATTAAAAAGGGATGAAAAGCTGTCATTCGATATACACCAGCCTTTCATGTATACCATAAAGCCCATCACCCCAATTGGTGATTGGAAATTTAGATGCAGCAGTCCATCAACAATGGAAGTCCACCAGGAGACTGAAGAAGACCAGACTGAACCAAATAGATTAATAGTCCGTTCCCTGTAGTTCAAACATAAGGCCATTCGATTGTCCCTTTCATATACCATTAGCCTGTAAATCTGTTATATTTGCATACTGGAACTACTGTTAGTACAAGAGCTTCGGTTCAAGGCCTTTTTTTCTTGAGAATGACATAAAATTATTCAACCCTCATAAATCAAACCTTTTAAAGGTGGAGAACTCAAAGACATGTGCCTTGCAGTTATTTTATTTTATCCCCCCAGAAATTCCAAGTCTGACTATATCTCATCATCAATTCCAGACATATGACCTTTTGACCCAAAAGTAGCAAGCCAAGGAGATATCTCACTGTCTTCCATGGAGGGAGGGAGAATTTTTCAGGGAAATGGGGAATGAATAATCCATGCAAACTGATGTCAGCCTGCAGCCATGAACCTACAGACCCAGCTATAAATCAAGAGAGGGATAATAAGCACATCCATCAAATCATTGTTTGTGGTTTCAAGACAGAGATAAGGTTGATGTGTGCAGCCAAGGCTTATGTTTTCACAACAGTTGAAGAGTCACATATAGCCAGGCAATTTGGATTAACTCCATTTCCAGAGTTGCTGTAGTGCCCTGCCATTTTCCTTGAAGCAAAATGTTCCAGTCCTTTGACAAAACCCACTGCTTCTCTGCAGAATCTTTTCTTAATTTTGTGAACAATGTCTTCACAATCCTGTCTATGGAGATTCTCAATCATCTAGGTCATGGTTGTCCCAAAGGTGCTTTTTCCAAAAGGCCACAGGATTTTCTTGGTTTTTGTCTTTGAAAACATTTTGCTTCTCATTCAAGAAGTTTCTTCAATTTTTTAGAATTTTTCTTGGATGAAAAGCAAAACTTTTTTCAAAGAAAAAACCCCAAAAGTCCAGTTGCCTTTTGGAAAAGCACTTTTGGAACTTCCCCCATCCTTCACCATCACTAGGCTGTTGATCAGATGGACAACCTCTTACTAAGGATCTTAGAATGATGTTCCTTAAAAAACCATACACTCAGTCTTGTTTATACATTGTGAAACAAAATAGAATTATTTAAAAAATTCTCTGATAATGTAGGATAAGTAGAAGATGTATACAAGGCTTTGGATACATTCATTCAGAACCTTGTCAGATCAGAATCCTACTTTTTGTAGCATTATTGATGCTTCCATTGATGATTCTGCAGTTTGGTGGTTAAGTAAGAGTCCTTCTAGGGGTTCATATCAAAGAAAACCACAGAAACCTCAGATGAGATGGGGAAGCATAATGATCACACTGCCTGAACATAATAACTGCCACTAACTTAACAATACTGCTGAGTCCATGTAAAATAAACATAGCTGAGGACAGCTTTCAGATTCCCTGCAGGCAAAAAAATGGGCATTTGATTGACTCTATACTCTCTCTTGTTCTGGTCTCCAAGGACCATAAGCTTTGATCCCAATTTTTTTTCTTTCATGGAACATTTTTGGAAAAACACTTTGAGGTACTTTGAGGCAGTAAATAAACCCTCCTTCTCTCCAAGTGCTTGCAAAGAATAATTGAAATAAGATTGCTGTCTTCGGTTATAAAAGGAGCAAAGTCAATTTTGAACTGCCAAGCATAGTTGCAATTGTCTGGCAGGAAATTACCCTCAGCATCAAGCCATGGCTGTGAATATTTTTGTATTTGGCTCAATTGCCAGTCATTTCTTGTGGAGTCTAAATTACTGATTTAGTTTATATTAAATTTGAGAGATAATCCCTGAAATTATGGGCGTCTTTTCTGTTAAGGTTTCTGATTCCATCAGATCAACAGCTCGGTTTTCAAATCCCTTTAGATCCTAAACTGATCAATGGTGATCTGGCAGTATAAACCACTTGAGTTGACACAATTCTGAATTTGAGACTTGGCAAATGTAAATCAAGATTTAGGCTACTGTAAAATTCACTTGGCTAAAAAAACCCCCAAATCCTGAAACTCTTTTGAGCCCTTGAAAATTCTTCTCCTTCTTCAACTCTTCCCCTCCTCCTCCTTCCTCCTTCTTGGTACAAATTTTAAAACAAACCACTTTAGGGTTAACAAATTTCAGTTTATACTTCAGTTATGTAACCTGTATGTCTGTGTGTGTGTGGGGGGGGGGGGGAGATTTTCACCATGGAACCCTGTGGCCTCCAGCCACAGAAGAGAGAGATAAGTGGAATAATTATTTGTTGGCAGTGTAGTCTTGCTCTCCTCATGCCTATCTTCTTATTTTGAAACCCAGTTACACCCTTAATGGGGCTGGTACCCAGTACCACCATCTAATATTCTTGCAATTCAGCCAGACTCAAAATTTCCTCAGATTTTCTCATGTCACTGCAACCTAGGTGATGGGTTGGGGAAGAGGGAGGAGGGAGGAGAAAGATAGAGACAGGAGGGATGAGGAGGGGAAAGGAAAGTCTGGTGGCTTTCCCAGAATTCGATGTCTTTTGGACGCTTGTGAATTCTTTCACATATCCCTCCCCTGCTGCTGGAAGCTTCAATCACAGCGCCTTCTGACAGTTGAGAAGAGCTGGGGGGGGGGCTCAACTCCTCCCTGGGGCCTGGCCCACTGTGGGAACAAACATATCATTCCTGTTGGTTTCATTAAAGGGCATCTGTGAATGCATGAAACCACTTAACTCCTTGAGTGCCTCAGGGGTCCTGAAGCACCACTCCAAATTGAGTGATTAAATAGACACACCAGTCAGCTACAGAACTGGGGAGGACCAGAGAGATTGAAAAACACCAGCAACATATTTCCCACAACAGGTAGTCCTCAACATACAACAGGCTGTTTAAAATTACAATGGCACTGGAAAAAGTGACATATGACCATTTCCCCATACTTATGACCATGCTCACGTGATTTACATTTGGATGCTTGGCAACTAGTTCACATTTATGCAATGTCCCAGAGTCATGCAGCCTTTTGATGAGCAAAGACAATGAGGAAGTCAGATTCACTTAATAGTCGTGTTACTAATTTAACAACCGGAGTGATCCACTTAACGAACGCGGCAAGAAAGTTCGTAAAATGGGGTGAAGATCACTTAATAAATTTCTCACTTAGCAATTAATAAATTCTGGGCTCAATTATGATTGTAAGTTGAGAATCAACTGTATTTGTATTTAACCTGAGAAGCAGGGCGTTGTTCTGGAACAATTGCAGGGAGAACCAAAAGCCCAAAATTGGTTCCAGTTTGGCTCTTGAGTACAGCTACTGACTTCCATCTAGTCATTTTCATCAAAGAATGTTTTGAGAGGAGGGGATGAAAAACATTCCTTCCAATAATGGAAGAATGCTTAGACAGAATTTCTTTCAACTTTCATCTTTCTTCTTGAGAGGCAAGTTACCGACTGTATAAAGGCTGCATAACTTCACACTGCTTGATGGCTTACACCAACAGTTGAAATTTTCAACCCCATAAATATACTGTCTATGTTTATATAATACATTATACCTTACCACCATCCCACAACGGCCTGGCTGATATCACTTGCTAAGACAGTGTCTCAATTTCTGTTCTGACCCATAACATGAGACAAAGGTAACAGCACAACCTTTTTGTTATGTATGGAACTTGGTAGGCTCCAAGTTCCCTATTCTGATTGGCCGAAAAGGCCGTTCTCAGATTGGCCATTAGAGAACCAATCCGATTGGCCCGCTGGATGGCGGGAACACTTAAAGTGGTGTCATTGGCCACAAGCCGTGAGCAAGCCGCTATATAAAGGGCTGCCGCGGCTTGGGCTCTTGTTCCATTCCCATTGCTGTACTGAATTAAATAAAGAGTTTGTTGTTGGAACCCAGTCTCGTGCAACTTATTTCCAGATGGAACACTGGCGACGAAGGTGGGATTGTCATAGAAGAGCGAGACCGAGGCACGCGGCAATCTGAACTGAGCGAGAGAGATGGCAGGTAACAACGCACCACCTGCACCATTCAATCCTGATGAGGAGGATTGGGAGTCGTATATCGATCACTTTCTTATATTTTTGCAAAGCAATGAACTGCAGGAAATATCTGACCAAAGGAAAAGGGCTTCCTTACACACTGTGGACCAGCCATCTTTAAAATGGCAAAGGCGCTGGCTAAACCAAGAGATGTCAAACAGATGATTTGGCCCAAGCTGAACAGAATGCTCAGAGCACATTATGCACCTGTGGTTTCCGACTTGATAAAAAGATATGAATTCTACAAGAGAGACCAGAAAGAAGATGAAACCATCAGAGATTTTGTAGCAGCCCTGAGACACATCGGAGGAGCCTGTGAGTTCCAGAACATGAATGAGGCCATGAGGGACCGTGTGGTCCTCGATTTGAAGGATACTACACTTCAGAGTAAGCTGCTGAATAGATCAAACATAACCATGGCTGAGGCTATTGCAGAAGCAACTGCCGCCGAATCAGCAAAGAAATCCACAGCCACCATGCACCAAATGAATGCGATTCCAGATCCACCAAACTAAGCCAGAGAGAAGAAGGCAGAGGGAAGCAAGAAACAGCCCACAGTGACCGCCTACTATGAAGATCTCGAATCCCAGAGCGACACCGATGATGAAAATGAAGATATCTATAGACTTCAATCAGACAAGAAATGGCGGGAAAAGAGAAGAAACAGACGGGAGTTTCAGTGTGCAGGATACGGGGGCAACCACCCACGAGCTGAATGCAGGTTCCTAGATGCAATCTGTAGGGCTTGTAACAAACAGGGGCACATCGAAAGGGTCTGCCAAAACAAAAAGAGCTATAGTCCTAAAAGACATGGCAGCAACCCCCCCCCCCCAGACATGAAGAGAGACAAGCTGGAAGCAGATGGAACCAAAGCAAAAGAACCAGTGACAGAGAGGAAACACACCAGACGGTAACCATCGGAAATGCCAGGGCAGAAAATGGGAAAAAGGTCCGGATAGAGGTGAACATCAAAGGGAAGCCCTGTGAGATGGAAGTAGACTCCGGGTCTTTTCTATCTATGGTATCCTGGAATACCATCCGGTGCCTGATACCGGACATTAAACAAAAAAAACTACAAAAACAAAGACTGATTTTAAAAGACTACCAGGGAAATCGAATCCCAGTAGTGGGCCTTGGACATTTCCTCGTCAAATTTAAAAATCATGCCGAAATCTTGCCTCTGACCATCATCGACCGTGATCTCCCTAGCCTGCTAGGGATCGAATGGTTCATGCCCCTGGGAATTGGGATGACCAGGATAAACCGCATTGCTGCAGCCAACTGGGAGGAGAGCCTACTACAAGAATTCCAAGATGTTTTCAACGGGACCCCAATTTCGTTTAGCTTAGACCCGAAAATAGCCCCCATCCAGTTAAAAGCCAGACACATCCCTTTTGCCTTAAAACCAAAAATTGACAAACAACTAAACAAACTAATAGCACAAGGGGTGTTAGAGCCAATCGACCATGCCAGGTGGGAAACACCCATCGTGACTCCTGTAAAACCAGATGGGTCAGTGCGCATCTGCGGAGACTATAAGGCAACCCTAAACCATGTGCTCCAACAAAGTGCATACCCAGTACACTTATTGCACTCCCTTGGGGGAGGAAATTTTTTTGTGAAGCTTGATCTCGCACAGGTATACCGACAGCTACCCATTGACCCCACTATCACAGAGGCACAGACTATTGTAACACATAGAGGAGCATTCAAGTGTAACTGTCTCCAGATCAGCATTAGTGTTGCCCCACGCGTGTTCCAAAGCCTCATGGAGCATCTGTTAAACGGAATCAAGGGAGTCGTCCCTTATTTTGATGATGTTCTGGTGTCAGCAAAAAACGTCAACCAACTAGAGAGCAGATTAAGGGAAGTTTGAAGAAGATTTAGAGACGCAGACCTTAAGCTAAAATGAGAGAAATGTAATCTAGCCACCAACCAGGTTGAGTTTCTGGGCTACCTAAAAGATGAACAAGGAATACACCCCACTGAAAAAAAGATAAAGGCAATCAAAGACACACCTAGACCTAGGAACAAAACTGACCTTCAAGCATTCCTAGGTCTCATAAATTTCTACAGTGTGTTCCTGTCCCATAAGGCAACCATAGCAGAACCTTTACATCAGTTGTTAGATAAAAAAAACTACCTGGAAATGGGGCCACTGGGAACAAGCAGCATTTCAGGGTATCAAAGACCTATTAATGTCTAACACTGTTTTAATCCAGTATAGCAATACCCTGCCTTTGACGGTCACCTGTGATGCATCACCTTTTGGAATTGGCGCCATCCTGTGCCACAAGCTACCAGACGGCAGAGAGGCACTGGTTGCTTTCTATTCAAAAACGCTTTCCAAGTCAGAACGCAATTATAGCCAACTTGACCGAGAAGCCCTCGCAATCATCATCGGAGTCAAAAGATTCCATGAGTACCTTTACGGCAGAACTTTTTCGATCATCACTGATCACAACCCCCTGTTAGGAATCCTAGCAGGAAACAAGCCAACCCCGAACATTCTGTCACCTAGAATGACGAGGTGGTCTGAATTCCTCGCTGCCGACACCTACAAACTGATTCACCGCCGACGCCCTGAGCCGTTCCCCGTTGCCCATCACAGAAGAGGACCCAGCTCCCACCGTCTCCACACTTCAACTCGAGACCTGCCCAAACCTGCCACTAACCGCAGCGGACGTTGCAAGAGCCACTGCGAAGGACCCTTTGACAGCTCGCATCCTGAATTGGGTAGGTAAGGGCTGGCCGGAAGAGAACAAAACTGAGACTTTTCAGCCATTTCGCACCCGACAGACTGAACTGTCTATCAAGAAGGGCTGTATTTTGTGGGGTGACAGGGTGGTGATACCAAACAGACTCCAGGAAGATATTTTGTGCATGTTGCACGAGGGGCACCCGGGCATGGTCAAAATGAAAGCCCTGGCCAGGAGTTATGTCTGGTGGCCAGGGCTGGACAAGGACATTGAACGTTGGGTGGCAACATGCCATGACTGTCAAAAATTGAGGCCTAGCCCCCACAGGCACCAGTTAGGGAATGGGAAACTCCCTGGGGTCCATGGTCTAGACTACATATTGACTTTGCTGGGCCGATGAAAGGCAACACTTTTTAAATAGTTGTGGATGCCTTCTCAAACTGGTTAGAAGTCATCCTCATGGCTTCCAAAACCACCGAGGCAGTAATGAAACAGCTAGACAAACTTTTCGCCATGCATGGACTGCCTGATGTACTGGTGTCAGACAATGGGCCCCAGTTTACCATGTTAGCATTCGAGCAGTATTTAGCTGCCCAAGGCATCCAACATGCTTTAACGGCGCCGGCCCATCCGGCTGCAATGCTTGGTTCGGTTCACTAAGGAGGACCTGGATAGAATGGACAAGGGGGACATGCAAGAAAAACTAAACCGATTACTAACCCTACAGCATATTACCCCTAGCAGCACAACCAACAAAAGCCCAACAGAACTCCTAATGGGTAGGAAATTGCATTCCTACCTCAACAGACTGCACCCCACTTGCACCTGGGATAACCCCCCCGACTCCTCCAGCAAATACCGTGCATTTGAAATAGGTGACCTGGTCTATGCAAAAAACCTCACTGGGAACCCATTATGGCTTCCAGCCATGATCACCCAGATCACAGGCCCCTGGTCTTACCAACTACTCCTAGACGATGGAAGAGAATGAAAGCAGCACATTAACCAGCTTCATTCTCGCACCCTCGAACGCAAAAACACACCAGCACCAAAAATAAATACCAACCAAAAAACAACCGAGGAGGGGGGGGAAATACAAAATAATAAAAAAGGGAGAGACGAACCTCCCATAACAAGACAACAAACACTACACAAAGACTATCAAACAAATCAAAAAGAGCACTCACGGTTAGATGAACCCCAAATGAGAAGTCTGGGAGCAGGAGAACAAAGCGCGGCCTTCCGGGAAGGAGACAGCCAGGCCAGCTCAACCAACCCGGACAAACCAGGAGGGAGCAGCGGAGCCATCTCAACCGGCCGAGAGACTCAGGTGGGAGCAGCAAGGCTGATTCACCCTTCCAGGAGGTTCCATGGAGAAGGAACAGAGAGACAGCGATCCCGTCCGAACCGTTCGAAGACCACACCGAGACTGAGCTGCACAGGTCAACCAGGACTCGAAAAGCTCCACCTACATGCGTGACTACGTGACGCCCATTGGACTGAACCAAGGGGAGAGGAGTGTTATGTATGGAACTTGGTAGGCTCCAAGTTCCCTATTCTGATTGGCCGAAAAGGCCATTCTCGGATCGACCATTAGAGAACCAATCCGATTGGCCCACCGGACGGCGGGAACACTTAAAGTGGTGTCATTGGCTACAAGCCGCGAGCAAGCTGCTATATAAAGGGCTGCCGCGGCTTGGGCTCTTGTTCCGTTCCCATTGCTTTACTGAATTAAATAAAGAGTTTGTTATTGGAACCTGGTCTCACGCAACTTATTTCTAGACGGAAAACTTTTAATGTTTCTTTACAAATCCCGTTTGTTCACGGGTAAAAGGCTGCTTCAAACCAATTAGCTCCAATAAGAAAGAGTCTTGCCAAGGTTTTGCAAAGCTGCCAAGAACACCAGATAAAGTTACTAAGCAATAATTCAAACACAACTCAGATATTCCTTATGTCCACCAGGCTCGAGAGTAAAATTTGCCTTCTGCAAAGAACTCTGGTTTCTCAGCTGGCTTTTATCTCCTCAAGGAGGATCCATAACCTTGGAGCCTTACTCCCGAGTCCCCCATGCTGCTGAAGCTGTCTTTCCTTCGAGCAGCCCTGTGTGCATTTTTGCTGGGTGGCTCCTCGGGGACCTCTTCATTGCTGCTGCCAGCCTCCACAATCTCCAAAGGCAGTACTCCACTGCCTGATGGTCCTGGCTCCATTCCTGCATCACATACAGGCCCCTCATCTGAATCTTCACTCTCCAAACCCTCAGCCATTCACACCTGCTGCCAGCGAACCACAATTTCTCATAAAACCCTGAACCACTAAACTACCCAACTCCATTTTAGCCTGGTTTAGCAAGCTGCACCAACTGCTCTTCAGCTTCTGAAGTCCAGTAGAATTCAGTATCAACTTCTTGAGCATGTAGGCTTCTGTTCTCCAAGTATCAACTCATGTCTAATGCTTTAGCATTACTTAAAATATAAATACGTAAATCCTCGACTTATGACCATAACTGAGCCTAAAATTAGGATGCAAGTCCTGCCAGTCATTAAGTATGTCACAGTAATTCTATCTGATTTTATGACTTTTTGCAGTGGTTGTTAAGCAAATTGTTCTATTAGGAGAATACATTGTCCGCAAAGGGCTGTTGTTGTTGTTTTGCTGGAAACTAGAGGTAAGTGCCAGCTTCCAGCAAAAAAAGTCATGAATTACTGTCATGTATGGGATGCTGCAAACAGCCATAAATACAAGTAAATTTTCAGGTACCCAAAATGTGATCATGTGACCCCAGGGAGGGTATTATAACTTTGGGTATTTATTAAGTGATTGTGATGATCCGGGGCATGGCACAAAGGCAACACAGTCAGATAAGCAATAAGAGTCCCTTTATTATCTCCAACTTTGGAGAAAAACTCTCCCGGCAACAGCCTTTGACTGCAGAGAATTAAGTCCAAAACACAAGGAACACAAACTGTAACTTAAAGTCCAACAAGCCAAACTGAAGTAATTAGATTGGCAGGGCAGGAGCAAGAATTTTAGACTTGAAGGCACGGCAAAATTCACACAGTTGGGAAGATGCCAGGAACACAGATAAGCCACAACAACACAGGATAAAGTCATGTTTGCTCCCAGCAACCTGCCACAAACAGCCCGCCTTTCTTATCAACTGTCTTCCCAGCTGTGGCTAATGAAGGGAATCAGGACCCTTTCCTCCCCATAAGCCACACAACCACATTGCTCTCTTCTCCATTCCTCCCTGCATGCCCTAGGAAGAAGAGGGGTTAGGACTGATTCTTCCTCTGAACTCCCCCTCCCTTGTTCTATCTCTTCCCTGCTCTGTCCAGCCAGACTTTGCCCTTCCCCAGTTTTCTTCACAGCCAATGGAGCCACACTCCCACTTCCTGTCAGCTGTTTGACTTCCTCCTTGGATGCCGACAGGGGCATGACAGTGATTGTTTATAAGAGAAGACCTACCTGTATGCAGTATTGTTTCTAGATTGTAATTAAGGGAAGTGACCCTTTATCTTGGACTAGTCCAGGGCATTTTACTGCCCCCAGGCCAGATCTGGCCCTTTGGCTGTTCATCTCCAGTCTTTTTAGATTGCTTTTATTTTGAAGATGACCATGTATTTTCTTCAATTTACACATATGCATGCAGGTATGCATCCATACTTTTACAGCCCTATTGGTTGAGCCCTCCACAACAGTCCCAGTTTCTCTTGTGGCCTCTTGTGGGAAAATGAATTGCTCACCCCTGTCCTAAAGAGCTATTGTCGTGCAGTGGTTAGAATGCAATATTGCTGGCTAATTCTGCCAGCTGCCAGCAGTTCAATCCTGACCTAGAGGGTTGACTCAGCCTTCCATCCTCCCAAGGTCGATAAAATGAGGAGCCAGATTGTTGGGGCAACAGGCTGTCTCTGCAAACTGCTTAAAGAGTGCTTTAAAGAAGTGGTATATAAGTCTAAGTCAGTGTTGTCTAACCTTTTCAGCACTGAGTATCAAAACAGGAGTGTGAGTGCATGGGGGAATGCCAGAAACCAGAAGATCAGCTCTCCAGTTCATGCATGTAAGAGCACCGGAAACTGGAAGAGCAACTCAGCTTCCAGTTTCCTATGTTTATCTTTGGTTTCTGGTAAACATGCATCGCAAAGATCAAGTGGCTGACATGCATGCGTGTACTGAAAACTGGAAGAACAACAGGCGATGGCTGGCATGCCCGGAGAGATGGCTCTGTATGCCACTTCCGACACGTGTGTCATAGGTTTGCCATCACAGGCCTAAGTGCTTTTGCTATAAATAAGTTAGGAGTAAGTCAAGTGAACAAGCAAGCAAGCAATAAATAAAAAATTTTAGTTAGTTAATTAGTTAGTTTAGAAGCAAGTCAGGCTCTAATAAACAAACAGGCTAGAAGAAATTGTTCAATTGTCCACATCCTGCTTTACTTTCTCCTTTTTTTGTCTCCTTCTCTGTAACTGAGATGGTTTGTTTTCTTGGACTTCTCACAAGAGCTCCTGTGTTTTTCCTTCATTCCCTTCCCTTTTCAATCCAATTGTGGTGCTCGAAGCTGTGGTGGGTCTTTTATGCAGCTCATAAAACTCTCGGATAAAAGCTGAGATGGACAGCCAGGGTCAGAGTTCATACAATATACCCCGCCCTGTTTCATTTACAACTGGAAGTCACCTCATTAAATACAACACTTCTCTTCCCCACTTCCATTCCTTTGCTGAGTCTCCCTGCTCTTATTCAGGGAGGGGCCATGAAATTTCAGGTATAAGGCTGTTACTTTGCTGACTTCACACCCTTCCTGTGGGCTGTGTGATGTTCATTTTTCATGCTTTAAGCCAAGCAGTGCTCACAATCACAAATATATTCTCAACTCTTTCAAGTCTCTGCCTTACTTGACTTTATTATTTTTAAAGAATATTTTAATGCAAATAAATGAATGGGAAGCTGATAAGTTGTGAAATCTCCAAATATTACTTTGGATTTTAAGTAGGTGCTTTAGAAAATAAAAATGGCAATGGGCTAGAACTCAGTGCTTTGTAAAATGTAAAACTATTATAAGGATAGTGTCATACTTACCTGCAATTGGTGGGTCCGTGGCGGTGGGAATTTTGAAGAGCCGTCACTGTCCACAGTCGTGAGCAGCCCGACTATAACAAGGGCTGCCATGATTTCGTCAGCGCTCAGTCCTATACAGAAGTAAAACAGATTGGAATCATGCTGGTATCCTGAGTCTTATTCCCACAACTTAACACTGGCAATGAAGGTGGGATACTGAGACAAAGGGAACCAGCTAGCACGTGGCGACCGACAAACACCAGCAAAACATCGAAGTGACATGGATGGAAACAACACGCCACCCGCACCATTCGACCTGGCAACCAAAGACTGGGAATTGTACATCGACCAATTCCTCAAGTTCCTCGAAGAAAACGACCTCCATAATGTATCCAAAAATAGGAAGAGAGCCGTCTTCTTCACCCATTATGGTCCTGCGATATTTAAAATGGCCAAAGTGTTAGCAGCACCCTCCGATGTGGAAACGATGGCCTGGCCGGACCTGGAAAAATTATTGAGGGCTCACTAAACACCAACCATTTCCTGCTTAATCAAAAGAAATGAATTTTATCAACATGACCAAAAAGAAGGCGAGAGCATCGGTGATTTAGTTGCAACACTGCAGGACATTGCCGGAGCATGTGAATTCCTAAACTTGGATGAAACCATGAGGAACCAAGTGGCCCTGGGACTGAGACACCTTACATTACAGGGCTGATTATTAACAAAACCCAAAATAACACTAAAAGAAGCAATAGGGGAAGCTACCACAGCAGAAGCAACACAGAAATCAGCGGCCACCATGTGGAAGATGAACAAAGTGACACCGGAGACCCCCCAAAATACCACCACAAACCACCACGAGGACATTGAGTCCCCATCAGAAGATGATGAGGAAGAAGAAGGGGTAAATCAACTCCGGGCAGAACAGGGCAGAAAGGACCGGAACGGAAAAAGGAGATAATTTTGTAGTGCCAGTTGCAAGGGGAATCATCCACATTCTGAGTGCCATTTCCTAGATGCCATCTGCAAACACTGTGAACAGTGGGGACATATTGCTAGGGCATGCCAAGTAAGAAAGAACTACGGCCCTAGATAAAGATGGAACAGCTCCCCCCCCCTCCGAGAGATAAAGACAAACAGGGAGCCGCTGGAACCAAGTCAACAGAAACAGGTAAGGGAAAGAAACAAGCAATGGAAAGGAAGAAACACACCAGACGGTGACCATCAGATACTCCAACATGACAAATGCCAAGAAAGTATATGTCCAGGTCACCATAGAAGGCCAGTCGTGCCAGATGGAAGTAGATTCAGACTCATACTTGTCAATGGTATCATGGGACACCATAAAAAGATTGATATCAGACATGAGCTGGGAAGAACTTGAAAAACAAACACTAACACTGAAAAACTACCAGGGGAGCAAAATCCCTGTAGCAGGTACCAGAAAATTCAAGGTAACATTCAAAAAATACACCAAAATTCTCCCATTAACCATAGTCGACTGGAATCAACCCAGCCTATTGGGACTCGAATAGTTTGCACCATTAGGAATCGAGGTTACAGGGATAAACAACATAACCGAAACAGAGTGGGAAGATGACCTGATGGAAGAATTCTGAGATTTATTTGACAGAGATTGGGCCAGGGGTCCTCAATTTCCTTCAGTCTAAACCCAAATATAGCCTCCATAAGACTAAAAGTGAGGCAGGTTCCTTTTGCACTAAAACAAAAAATCGATGAGCAATTGGATAAACTCATTGTACAAGGGGTTTTAGAACCAATTGACCACACTAAGAGGGAAACCCCAATTGTTACACCATTTAAACTGGATGGGTCGGTGTGCATCTGCGGGGACTATAAAGCAACTCTTAACCATGTGCTACAACAAAGTGCATACCCGGTTCCAGTAGTACAGTATCTATGACATTCCCTGGGGGGGGGGGAATCTTCACAAAACTAGACCTTGCACAGGCGTACCAATAGTTGCCCATTGACCCCGAAACAGTGGAAGACCAGACAATTGTGACACACAGACTACAAATGTAACAGACTACAATTTGATGTCAGCATCGCCCCAGGGGTGTTCCAAAGCTTAATGAAACATCTATTGTAAGGGATAAAAGGGGTGGTACCATACTTTGATGATGTCCTGGTATCCACCAGGAACAAAGAACAACTACATGACTGCCTAAAGAAAGTTCTGGCAAATTCAAGGAGGCGGGACTAAAAGTAAAAAAGTAGAAGTGCCAATTAGCCACCAACAAAGTTGAATTCCTCAGATATCTTACAGACAGCTAAGGAATCCACTCCACTGAAAATAAAGTCAGAGCAATCAATGAAGCCCCCAGACCCAGAAATAAAACCGATCTACAAGTTTTCTTAGGACTCATTAACTTTTATAATATATTCCTACTGCAGAAAGCAACCATTGTGGAACCACTACACAGGCTGCTTGAGAAGAAAGCAACCTGGTCCTGGGGGCAATGAGAAGAAATGGCATTCCAGTAGATAAATTTATAAATTTAAAACTTGATCACCTCAGACTGTGTACTAATACAAAACATTGAGACACTTCCAATAACACTAACCTGCGATGCATCATCTTTTGGCATTGGCGCTGTACTCAGCCACGTACTACCCAATGGGAAGGAAGCACCCATAGCCTTCTATCTAAAGACTCTGTCAAAGCCGGAGCAGAACTACAGTCAACTAGACAAAGAGGCATTGGCCGCTGTCACCGGAATAAAATGTTTCCATGAATATATCTATGGGAGAACCTTCACACTAATCACAGACCACAAACCAGTCCTGGGCATAATTGCAGGAAACAAAGCTACACCTAATATATTATCACCACGAATGACATGGTGGTCAGAATTCCTGGCTGCCTATAACTACAAACTGACCTAGCGACCCAGAAAAGACATAAAACATGCTGATGCACTTAACCATTGCCTTCTACCTGACATAGAAGACAATCCAGAACCAACCACATCTACACTACAAATACAGACATTAGAAAACCTACCCATGATGGCAGCAGACATTGCTAGGGAAATAGCTAGAGACAAAACCCTGGCAGGGATTTTAAATTGGGTAAAAAAAGGATGGCCAGAAACTGAGAGCAACGAGACCACCAAACCATTCTGGAGTAGACAAACAGAACTCTCAATGCTAAAGAGGTGCATCTATGGGGGGATCGGGTGGACATACCAGATGTTTTAAGGAAATGCACACTTGAATTGTTATATGAGGGACACCCGGGTATTGTAAAAATGAAATCCCTGGCAAGAAGTTATGTATGGTGGCCAGGGATGGATAAGGAAATAGGTGACTGGGTGGCAATGTATAAATGCTGCCAGGAATCTAGGCCAACACCCCCCACAGCACCAAAACATGAATGGGAAACACCAAGGGGATCATGGTCAAGACTACACATTGATTTTGCAGGCCCAACCAAAGGACATACATTTTTAATAGTCATAGACGCTTACTCCAAATGACTAGAGGTAAGCATCATGCACCCCACCACAACAGAAGCCATCATTAGCTCAGGAAACTTTTTGCAACACGTGGCTTGCCAGATCTAATTGTATCTGACAACGGGCCACAATTCACAGCAACAACATTTGAGGAGTTTTTTAGCACAACATGGGATAAGGAACGCACTGATAGCACCTGATTACCCAGCCACAAACGGATAGGTGGAATGTATGGTATGATACACAAAGGAAACATTACAAAAGCTGGGACCTGGGGACACACAAGAAAAGATAGATTTCAGCACATGACACCCAGTGCCACAACAAGTAAAAGTGCAGCAGAATTACTAATGGGGAGGAAACTAAGATCACACCTAGACAGACTACACCCCACATATAGCCCAGAAAAACCAGCAGACTCCTCCAGTAATTGCTACACATTTCAAACAGGGGACCCAGTATATGCAAAAAATCTCATGGGGGAACCATTGTGGATACCAGCAAAGTGACCCAGATAACCTGACCCCGTTCATACAGGGTAGACACCGAGGACGGGAGGAGCTGGAGGAGACACATAGACCAGCTCAGAACTAGAACCATGAAGGAAAACCTAAACAGACCCAAGGAAAAGGGGGGGACCCCTCAAGCAAACAAAACACAACCAGAGAAGAAGGGAGAGACTTCTCACCAGACAAAACACAAGTAGAAAGAGAGGGGGAGACCCCCCCCCCATGAACAAGAGAAATAACAGAACAAACCCTGACAACTACACAACAACCACTACTAACACTAGCCCCAGTTGGGAAACGCAAACACGTACCTGAGGCCAGAGAAGAAGGCAGGTCGGGGAGACAGGAACAGGTCCAGAAGGACAAGGGAAAAGCAGTCCCTGGTGAGATCGGCCAGGCCAACTCAACCAGCCAGGCAATTCCTGGTGGGAGAGGCATGGCCGACTCAACCTTCCAGGAGCTTTCAAGAAGATGGACGGAAGATCTGTCTGAACAGTCCAGAGGCCAACCCGCAACTGAGTTGTTCAGGTCCAGTCAAACCCATAAAAACCCCACCTACCTACGTGATTACGTATGATAGCCAAGGCTCAGATTGATTGGACTGGACCAAGTGGGGAGGAGTGTTATGTATTAGCAATTGGTCAGTCCATGGCAGTGGGAATTTTGAAGTGCTGTCACTGGCCACAGCCCTGAGCAGCCCGACTACAACAAGGGCTGGTGCTCAGTCCTATACAGAAGTAAAACAGATTGGAATCATGCTGGTGTCCTAAGTCTCATTCCTGTGACTTAACAGATAGGGTGACTTGGTAGATACCTTTAATTCTGAGATGGGGAGAGGAGGTTGTAACATAAAAATCTCACTTCCAAGTTTTAACAATGAACTGGTAGTTTCTCCTTTGACATGCAATAACAGAATCTAATATACAGTATAATAGAGTCTAATATTTTGAAACTAATCAAGGAGAGAAGAACCTAGAACTAAGAAGAAATTTCCTGACAGTTAGAACAATGAATCAGTGGAACAACTCTAGAAGTTGTGAATTCTCCAACGCTGGAAGTTTTTAAGAAGAGATTGGACAACCATTTGTCTGAAATGATATAGGATCACCTGCCTGAGCAGGGGGATGGACTAAAAGACCTCGAAGGTCCCTTCCAACTCTATTATTCTATTCTATAGTGTCCCAAAGATTTGCAGGCAGAGTGCTTGGGTGTCTGCACAATAGGAAAGATATCACCTTCAGAAGATGCACTCATCCTATTTCCCCAGCCAGCAGGAATTACATCATTCTTCTCAGAATCAGAATCAGGGATGGCATCACAACCAATGCAATGGTTTCTGAATCAATCCTTAATAATACAGTTTTTGTATTATTTTTGTACCTTACAGGCTGCCTTTTTCAATCTGATGTGCAACACATGTGCCTAAAGGGAGAAGAGAGGCCAACAATGTTTGATAGGCAATCAAATCTGGTTCTGATGTAGAGTTTTGTTTGCATACTGGGCAAGTCTCCAGCCTGAATTACATTTGGAGTTGACTTGACATATATCCCTTGCTTTCAATCTGAGTTCTTATATTTTATTTGGAACTTTCAAGCCCAAATAATTTTATATTTGTACAGATAATCAGTTATGCTCTCTTTTGATGGTGGGGAAAGGGCTGGAGCCATTTATGAATAAACAAATTTTGTAATATCTGGATGCTCTTCAGCAACTAAACATAGGTTTTTGAAGGAAGCAGATCAAGACCATGAAGAACATTAAGATGGTCTTCAAAGGAAAAGATATATTTTTTTTGAGTATCAGCTGCTGGAGAACATGAGAAGAAGGAGGTGTTGTAACTAAGCAGTAGCAATTACACTTAGATTTACATACTACTTTGCAGTGGTTTACAGCCTTCTCTAAGTAGTTCACAAAGTCAATATATTGCCCCTAACAATCTGGGTCCTCATTTTACTGATCTCGGAAAGCTGGAAGGCTGAGTCCACCTTGAGCTGGTCAGAATCGAACTCCTGGCAGTGAGCAGAATTAGCCTGAAATACTGTGTTCTAACCACCTCCTAAGCTTAGCTTCTTGGCCTTCTTTAGATGGAGTGGCCACTGGACAAGGTTAAGAAAGGAGATCATACTTGTACTTCCTATGCCATTATGTTCTTCTGCTGCTGAAGTCAATGTATGAAGTGAGCTACTGTATAATATTTGAATAAGTTGAACAAGGGTCTCAAAACTGATGTCAATTCTCTCAGAGATCTGAGACATTAATTGTGATGTTTAGCTTACATACACTGGCCAAATTTGCATAACCCAGCCAACTCTATGTCTCCCAGGCACCTAGCTCATCTGCATCCACTGGCAGAACAGAACATAGGATGGCTGGGACTTTTGTGTTCCAGCCATTTGTTACACTTTCCCAGCCAGTGCAAATGGGACCAGGATGCTATTGCTTTTTTTTCCCGTGACCCATTTTTTCTCCTTCTGCTCTTAATCTTTTTTCTCTTTCTCCTTGTTCTTTTATTTGATGGAACCTTCAGTGCCTTCATCTTGGCCACCTAGGTCAGAAGGTGAGGAGTTTTTGGTGCTGATATTTCATAGTCTAGCTACTGCTATTTAGTTTTGATTATGCTCCTTTCACAAGCTGATGTCCTACAGGAATGGGTGGTGGGCTTTGTATATTAAAAGAACTAAATTTTTATCACAGAGACCCTTGATGCCTTTGATTTTTGGGTAGGAAGCAAAAGATGAAGGAATAAGGATATCTCCTACACCATTATGAGACAAAAAAAGCAGGTACGGGAGGCTGGTGATGTTAACCCACTTGACAAAATCCAAGTGCTCAAGATCTACCACATTAAATTTCTAAGAGGTGAACTACATTGTTCCATCATGTACTGGCAGTGAGGTCATTAAGGAGAAAGAATGGTTGTTGAGAAGACAAATGCTTCTCCCAGTCATCAAGTTGGAGAAAGCTAATATCAGGATTCTGGCAGTTACCCCCATTTACTGTAAGTTATGAGTCTCGAGCCAAACTTCCAACACTTAAAAAGGATTTATTGGGAGTTAACATGTCTGGCAATGCCTGGGTGTTGCCAACTCTGAGGCAAATAATTCATTGTCACTCTCGACCCTGGTTTTCCCCACCCCCTGGGAAGTGTATCATAATCCATATTCTCCAATGGGACACATCCATAGCCAACACTCATCAATCATGCTCTCCAGTTAGAATTTTGCTCAGCAGAAACTTCAGTTACCTAGCTACTATCTTTTAAAACATTTATGGAATGCACTTTCAATTTGCAAGCTTGTCGCACTGCTCCCCCCTCCCTTTCTGTTGGCAACTCTAAAAAGAGCATAGAAATACTTTATGAGTTGACAGCAGAACTGTTTAGGATACTCCTAGTGGGTCAGTTCTGAACAATGACAGAATGTCCCTTGAATATAGCATATCTGAGTAAGAGATTTATTTAAGCATCAAGTTTTCCTGGAAATAATTATGTTTATCTATATTGCAGGTAGCATGTGGACCAGGATCGAACAAAGGTGTAAGCAGGTCTGACTTCAATGTTCATCCAGATCTTCTTTCATGTACATTAAACCTGCAAGTAATCCAGAGGATTAGAGCATTATACTCTGATATTTGGGGTGAACCATTCTCCTCTGGAATTCTTGCCTAAACCTGCTTTTATTGGTATCTTCAGCCACTGTCTTCCTGCCTTTCCAACACAACCCATTTGGTGCTTCCTTCCTGCTCCCCCAACTAAACACAATAGTGTCAACCAAAAGTGTGGATCTGTGATGAGATTCTCTCAAAAGTCAAACAGTGGTGTCTGTCTGAGAGTTGTGCTACCCTCTGCAGTGCATGGCATTGGTTCAGAAAACAGAAGGACTCTTTTAACTTTAGATCCCTTAATTAAAAAGAAATGTACAATTTGCTTGTATTAATGAGCTAAGTAAGATTACTGGGGGTAATGACATTCCTCAGCGTATTGCCTGCAGAATATATTTAAGAAACAGATATGTTGCTTGAGGGTTTTTCAAAAAATTGTTCGTATTCCATTGTGCATTATTGCAGGTAGTCCTTGAATTATAACCACAATTGGGCATAATTTCCATTGGTAAAACAAGGTGATTGTTAAAGTGAGTCATGCCCAATTTTGCCACGTTTTTTTGCCCATGGTTGTTAAATGAATCAGTGCAGTTGCTAAATGAATTACACAGAAAATTCAATTGCTCCCATTGAGTTTGACTGGCAGAAACCAGCTAGAAGCTTTCAAATGGCACTTACAGTATATGACCTCAGGATATCGCAAGCATGATAAATGCAGATAGTCCTCAACATACGACCAGAATTGAGAGCAACATTTCTGTTGCTAAGTGAAACATTTGTTAAGTGAATTTTGCCCCATTTATGACCTTTTTTGCCACCATTGTTAAGTGAATCCCTGCAGTTGTTAAATCAGTAACCCAGTTGTTAAGCGAATCTGGCTTCCCCTTTGACTTTCTGTGTCAAAAGGTCATAAAAGTGGATCACAGGATCCTGGGATACTGTGACTGTCATAAATATGAGTCAGTTGCCAAGCATCCGATTTCTGACCATGTGACCCTGGGGAAGCTGCAATGGTTGTAAGTGTGAAAAACGATCCTCAGTCACTTTTCTCAGTGCCTTTCTAACTTTATGACCTGTTAATCTAACATGCTAAATGACCTGTTGTAAGACTAGGTCTACCTGTACACCTGTTCTGACCCAACCAGGTTCCCAAAGAGCAAACACAGACAAAGGCAGCAGACCCCACCTTGTAAGGTTTAACAACAAATTATGTTCTGAAGGCTGCTTTCCACTAATTAGCTCCAACAAGAAAGAGCCTTGCCAAATTGTTTGTCAAGGCTGCCAAAAACCCAGAGATAAGAACTAATTTACAACATTCTCCAAACACAAACTAAGATGTCCACCAGTTGAGCTTAAGAGCTTCTTTGCTTTCTGCAAAGAAAGTTTTTTTTTCAAAACTGGCTTTTATCCTCTTGAGGGAGGGGGCATTACCTTGCAGCCTTACTCCCGAGTCACCTGTGCTGCTGTAATTGTTCTTTCCTCCGAGTAATCCTTGTGCATGTGCACTTGGCACAGGCTTCTCGGGAACCTCCTTGTCACTGCTGCTAGCCCCCGCAATCTCTGAAGGCAGCAGTCCACTCCATGATGGTCCTGGTCCCTCATCAGAGTCATCGGTCTCCTCAGCCATCTTCACCTGCTGCCAGCCAACCACAACAACACTAGTGGTGGGATTCAAAAAAATTACTACCGGTTCTGTGGGCATGGCTTGGTGGGCATGGTGTGACTTGATCGGTGTGGATTGGTGGACATGGCAGGGAAAGGATACTGTAAAATCCCCATTCCTTCCCCATTCCTGGGGGAAGCTTACTGCAAAATCCCCATTCCCTCCCCACCCCACTAACCTATTTTCCAGCTCTGTTCTCCTGTGCAGGATAACCAAAGAAGACCCAGCCGATCAGCTGGAACTCAGGAGGCAGAGAATAGACACAGGTGGGGCCAGTCAGAGATGGGATTTGCTGGTTCTCCAAACTACTCCACTCCCGGTTTTCCAGAACTGGTAAGAACTGATTGCATACCATTTCTACACTCGAGTTGCCAAGCATCCTGATTTTGAACTGTTGATTGTGCAGATGCCATAATGTTCATAAAGTCAAGGAGAGAGTCGTAAGTCACTTCTTTTTCGCGCTGTTGCAACTTTGAATCATTGATAAACGAACAGTTGTAAGTCAAGGACTAGCTGTAAATAGAATTCACCTATGGATTCTCCATCCCATTTCCTTCTTCAAAAGACACACTCCTTATTTCAACTACCTGGAGATGTTCCGTCCACTGATTCTGTGAGAAGACGATGCCACTCATTTTCAGTAAATGCGCGTCAGCAGAAACAGAATTCTGGGGCCTCTTCAATCTCGACTCTTATATAATAGCAATCCCTGGGTGTGTTTGACGCAACTCTCAACATTGCCTCTTCTACCTTTATTGTTCTCCAAGGTCTGGCCACACAGTAGTGGGACCTATCAGAGGCAGCAATGCTGTCCTGACTCAGCATCTCCTTTGTTTAAAAGAGAAAAACTTCCTGAAGTTTTAACAGTCTTTGTTTTTTCTTCTTTTTAAAAAAATTCTCTTGACCCTAATCACATAAGAGAGGTCAGGGGTGTGAAAGGTTAATACCTTTTCACATGTAGGGGTCAAGAAGTTGCTACTGTTGTATAATTTGCCCCTCTTGTTTTGCCAGAGCCCTGTTCCTCCTTGGTCCACAAAGGCGGGGGAAAAAAATCCAAACAAATCTGGTTGATAGCAGAAGACTTCAGTTGGTGGGGAGGCAGGGGGCATGGAGAAGTACTTGATTGGGGCATCATCTTTTTGACCTTTCCCTTTGTGATGGTCTTCCCCAGGCTGGTGCCCTCCAGATGTGTTCATCCATGGTACACACACTTATCAGCAGGAGTAGACAGCTGCATTCGTTCCTCCAAAATTGGCATAGGTTAGCTGTCCTTCCCTGTCCCATTAATGTTGCAGTGGGCAGTTGAAATCCTGGTCTTTTGCAGTAGGGAATGCCCCCCTTATATCCTTTTTTAAAATATATTTTATGAACCTTTATTATCAGATAAAATTATAGAAGGAGAAAAAGTTAGAAAAATGAGGAAAAGAAAGAGAGAAGTGCAAAGAAGGAGCAGAAAAGAATGACTTCTGACTTCAGTTGTAGCAATGACAATCTACTTTGTCGCAATAGATTGCAAAAACAACACAACTTCAACTTTTTGCTTTTACATTTTGTGACATTTCAGGCCATTTTGATGAAAACAGAATCATCCTAATCATCAAAACCTGAAATCAAAGTTTCATTTTTTTTTCAGCTGCAAGCAAAAAGTCTAGAAGTGGTTTCCAGGTAGAAACACAATTAGATATATTTTTTTCTTTCAGCAATCCCTTATTTTTTAATTTTTTTTAGTTCTTTTCTGTAATCCCTTGCATGGGGTGAAATCAGGGTGACTGAATGGAGCTGATCGTTTACTGGTCAATTGCCCTTCCTGACACCGATGCAATGTTCACAGCAGACTCTTTGTGCCCAGAGAGAGAAATATCTGCCGATAGCTAGGATTGAACTCACAACTTCCTGATTGTGAAACAAGACCTCTACCTCTACCACCACCAGACCACTCAGAAACAAAATTAAATAAATATTTTTTCTTTCATTTAAAACAATCAATTTCACATCTCCATTAACTCCATCACCTGTACCACCCACTCTTTCATTGTAGATTAGGTTAGAAAGATTAACAGAGTTGGAAGGGGCCTTGTAAGTAATGTAGTCCAACTGCCCACCCAAAGAGGAGACCCTATATCATTTCTGGCAGATGGCAGTCCAGTCTCTTCTTGAAGGCATCCAGTGATGAAGATCCCACAACTTTTGGAGGCAACTTCTGTTCCAATGGTTGATTGTTCTCACTGTCAGAAAGTTTCTCCTTGTTTCCAGATTGAATCTCTCCTCGTTCAGTTTCCATCCATTATTCTTTGTCTGGCCTTCGGGTGCTTTAGAAAATAGCTTGACCTCCTCCTCTCTGTGGCAGCCCCTCATATATTGGAACACTGCTAGCCTGTCTCCCCTGATCCTTCTCTTCATTAGACTAGCCAAGCCCAGTTCCTATAACCATTCTTCGTATGTTTTAGCCTCCAGTCCCTTAATCATCCTGGTTGCTCTTCTCTGCACTTTTTCTTAGAATCTAAACATGTTTTTTATAGTGTGATGACCAAACTACAGTGACTTTTGAAAGTGAGGGAGGGAGGAGGAGAGGGGGAGAGAGAGAGGCTATATAATCAAAACTAAACCAGTTCCAGATAAAACGAATGGATTCTGCACGAAATGGCTTCCTCAGGTTGGAATTGCCACCCCCCCCCCCTCCTCTATTTTGACACCTTCCCATAAGGTTTGAAACAAGCCAGACACTCCTGCAGCCTGGCCTCTTTTGAAAGCAGGAGATTACACTGTTCCAATTTAGGCAGACATACCCCATATATTACAGTTCAAGAGGGAAAAGCAGAGGGGAAAGCTTGGTATCGTTCCCATCCCCCTGGGGAGCATCAAGCCGGTATCTAATCCCTGCAGGATGAAATGGCGGGTGTGGGGGTGGAGGGGGGGATTCATACAATGGCCAGCAAAATTGTCTGGCTGCGCTGCACCAATTCCATAAGGAGGCCGCAAAGAGAACCACCTTCAGGGGTTGCCCCGCTGAAAAGAGGAGGTTGTGGCCAAGAATGTCTTTTCTCATGCAGATGCGTGGCTCACTTGTTTCTCGCTCACTCTTTTGAGACACTGGTAAAAGCCTGCCGCTGCTTTCTTGCCAGCCGCAGATGGTATCTAACTCTGAGCCCCACCAGTTTGACAGGGAAGGGGAAACAAATCTCTCTCTCTCTCTCTCTCTCTCTCTCCCTCTCTCTCTCCCTCATGTGCTCTCTCTCCCTATCTCCCTCTCCTTCCCTTTCTCTCATCCACACTCTCTCTCCCTTTTTCCCTCTCTCTCTCTTTCTCTCCTTACTCTCTTTCTGTATAAAATTACTTAAAATTAGTAAATCATTATTGATGTTTCATTTCAAAATAGCCATCAGCCAAACTAGCAAAAAAAGGGGGGGGGGAGCCTTGTAGTGCAAATGCCATACAGCTTACCAACAGGATGGCTCCTGGATAAAATTCAGAAATATATTTCAAAGGCCTGTTTTTCTTCCTCATCGACAAGTTGCCAATCAAGGTATATGAGCCCTAAGTAGGGAAGAATAGCTTAGTTGCCTGCCCTTAATCCAAAGAACATTCCCAAGTTCAGAGCATAGGATTGCTAATATAATAGTTGAAAACCAGGGGTCAACATAAGCAGTTGACCTGTAGGAGGAGACTTTGCCGTTAAGAGGGATCTGGTTTTCACTAGCTTGACAGCAGGACTGCCTTTATGATCCCAAACACACACGTGCCACGCGGGCACACACACAAACACACATGGGAAGAGAGAGGGGGAGGGAGAGAAAGGGGGAGAGGGAGGGAGG